>JAQZBX010007432.1:0-50618 GCA_029593785.1 Cabassous unicinctus
TTAAAATGGATCAAATAAAAATAAATGAATCTTAAAAAATAAAAATAAAAAAAAAAGAAAATTATCTCTGGGGATGATGTTCTGGGAGGAAACAAAGGAGGAGAATTTTATGCCTCTTTGAACTCCAAAGCTTTGGAAGTAATTAAATATTCAAATAGCATAATGAATATAGCAGTAATGACTTTATTTGGATTTTTTGCATCTTTAATCCATTTTATTTTTACTTCTTATGAAACTTCTTTATGATGAACTTTCTGTTAAAAAATTAAATTTCATCCTATAAATCGTATTTAAGATTGCTTATGTTTCCAAAAGAATATGTCATTAGTCTTATAGGAGAAGGCAGTCATTGGCATGGGGGCATTATGGTGAAGAAAGCTTGGTTTGTGACAATGTGAAAAACAGGAGCTGATTTCGTGAAGAATGTAATATTCTCTATATTCATCTTTTCTTGCCTTTTGTTTGCTTGTGTAAGAATAAAGGAATATGGAGAAAAGTGGAAAGTGTGGCTTTATTGTCCTGAATGTGGAAGCAGAAAAAAATTTATTTGTAGTCCTCTTCATTTTTCATGTAAATAATTATAAAATAATTTCAATTTTATCTTTAGGTCAATTCTCACAACCACTCTATTCTGATGTCATTCTTCTATGCCAGATTTAGGAAGGCAGAATTAAAGAATTCTGAGCTGGAATGGACTCAGGTTTACCTAATTATAGCCTTGTAGAAAAATTCTTGTTTCTCGTTTGACTTGTGACTTTTTTTTGCTATTGATATAGAGAAGAGAAGAAGAAAGTGAAAATAGTGATCATGGATTGGAATTAGTAAATAACTTCATAGGCAAATAAAAAATTAAATTTGTGGCAATGTTCCAAGGAATGGTAGCTATTGCTAAAAGAGTATATAATAGTATATATAGTATATGACAGAGTATTTGAATTTGATTATAAAATGGTTTTCTGTTAGATCTGATATCTCTAAAAAGTATCTTTGCCTCACAGTTCTGTTGTGGTCTGTGATTATAATAATTTCACCTTGTTGAAATTGGCTTCCAGCAGGAGCCAATTCAAATTCCTGAATTGGTGCTTTTTTTGTTATGGTCAATCATTCATCCATTCAATCAAAAATATTTTTGTTGAGTATATACTATGTGCCAGGCACTGTGCTAGGTGCTAGGATGCAGTTTTGCCTGGGAAAGAATATCAGGGACTCAGACAAAAGCAATACCAACTAGCTTTGCGCCTGAAAGAGATCATTTAATTGCTATAATTTATTTGTGATTTCATTACTTTCTGGATTTCAGAAAGGGAGGCTATGTGCAGCTAATTAATTGGATGATGGAGAGATAACTGTGGCAACACATAGTTGCTCTTTTCTTTTTGATGCCTGTGTCAACTGAAGCTACCTGACTTCAGAAAAGGGAGGTCTTTGTGTTAGTCTTATTACCTGGATTATATTTATGAGCACATTTTTCCAAATGGTCATAGGTTTGGCCTAAACCAAGTAAAAGGATCACTGAATGAAGATTGCTTAAATTTTGGTTGTAAAATATATCAAGGTAAATTTTCAGTAATTATTTTTTGCCGAATTAAATGTTTTAGAACAGATTCTACATTCTTACCAACCCTCATCAACTGCTGCATTATTTATAAGCTGCATTGATTACAAAATAATTTGGGGCTAAGTTTGAGAGGTGAATGAAGGCTTCTTCATATTTGAACTATTCTCCTTCCCTCCCCCAATTATGGTTTTAGTTAGAAATAGACAATGTTGTTATTAAAACAAAAGAAAAGCAAAAGATTACATCTATCATTTATAATTCTCACAGCACCAGGGGCTTGTTTAACTTTTACTTAATTATAATTTTCCTAGTAAGTGTATATGAAACTTATTAGCATATGAAAATCATGCAATCAGTAAGTAGTATAGTAGCTAAGAGCTCAGTCTGGAAGGCTGAGTCAGCAGACTGAGCCCACCACTTTCCAGTTTCTTTATGACTTTGACCAATGAACTTCCCTGATTCAGTTCTTTCTTGTGCAAACCATGACTGATGGTACATGTTTAGTAAAGGGCTATGCACAATACCCAGCAATAATCAAGTGCTTAGTAAATATTCCTCACTGTTATCTTCTTTTTGACTATCTATTATGGACACCTACTAGACTGACATATAGTAAATACTCCATAAGGAGATTTAAAAATCATTATAGAAATTTTTTCTCCAGTGCTTGTTTGCATTGATCTCAGCCATGTCTTTCAGTTTTCTCAAATCATTCATCCAATTCAAAAACTACATTGGTTTTGTCAGTTCAGGAGGATGAATGATGAAAACAGCAAGAAGAAATTAGGTATTTGGAGATAGAAATTTCAAAGTACTTGGTTGTTAATTTTGGTCTCTGGCAATTTCATATTATACATTTTTAACAAATAATTGACTTCCAAATATGGAAGATGAAATTCAGAGATTAAAGCAAAATTGGAAATGATTGAGGAATTAAGATAACTTTTTAAAATGCATTATAGATCAAAGTCCATCAAGATGTTTGAAAATCTTGAGACACTGTCATATATACAACCATGACTAAAATCTATTATAAAATAGGGGTTTATATGGAAACAAGGAGGATTTTAAATGAAAATAATAAATTCATTAGGGGAAATATGTGCTTTAATAACTTGAGCTTTATCAGATGTACTTTTTTAATTTAAAGATTTATTTTATTTATTTATTTCTTGTCCCCCACTCATTATTTGCTCTTGCTGTTTGCTCTCTCTGTGTGCTCGTCTTCTTTTTAGGCGGCACCGGGAACCGAACCCAGGACCTCCCATGTGGGAGGGAGATGGCCAATCACTTGAGATACCTCTGCTCCCTCTCGGATGTACTTTTAAGAAAACATGAGCGCTAAAAGCATAGAGCTATTTAAACACAATACATCATTTACAATTCATATTATTGGAAGACCCCTCTGCAAAAGCTATTTGAGTTGCCAAACTTTATCTATTTATTGATATTTTCATGCATCTTTTTATATATAGCTCTTGTCATTCCAGTGTTTACCTACAATTTTCTTTTCATGGGTTACATTTGTGAGTGATTTGAACCTTCTCCTTGTTAGTAATTATTATTTTTTAGGAGAAAAATAGGATTCACAAGGAGCTTTTATTTTCTATTTGTGAGAAAAATGCTTGATTTTTAAAACTACCTACTTATCCTTTGTAGTATTTATTGAATAGATCTTGTTATTTTGCAAATGAAAATAAATAGGTAATCTGTGCTTGTTGTTAAATAGATACAAAAGAAGAAAATAAAAATACAGTTAATAAATAGGGAGTAAAAACCTATAACTCCTATGCCTGGAGATAATCATTGCTAGTATTTGGATATGTATAGTTTTATACGATTAATACATTCATACATGTCTTTACTACACATTAATATGCCTGCACATACCAACTACTGTTGATTTTACAAAAGTGAAATCGTAGTATAATACGGTTTTGCGCCTTTTTAGTACTTTTTATTTACATGGTTATTTTATGGTTACATAATATTCTAAAGAGAGCTACATCATTTATTTAACCAATTTCCATATTTGAACATTTTAGAATATTTATGGAAGGCAATAATGATATCAATTGGTTAAGAACATGGTTCCAAGAACTAGACTTCCTTGGTTCAAATCTCAACTCTTCCATTACTGGCTATGCAATCTTGTGGGTTTCTTAATCACTCATTTATCAGTTTTCTCGTAGGTAAAGCAGATATTATAATAGTAGGTATCTCATAGGGTTGCTGCATTTAATGGGTTAATGATAAAAATGATAACATTTGCATAATTAAATTCAATCTTGGACTAGAGAAGCAGAGTGAAATCTCATAACTCTCTCATTGCTAAGACAACAAAGTCCCTCTGGAAGAAGGGGCCTGACACAAACATACTACAGGTCTCACTCTTGAGACATTTAAATTTGGAGAAGAACTGAATTGTACAGAAGATACAAAGTATCCCCGCTCCAGCTCCATTCTTTATCAGATTAAATAATCAGCTGCTCATAATGTCAGTCTAAAGTGGAAAAGGTGAACCTGCTCTGTGAAAACATGTTCAGCTTCACTCGCCATGGTTTTTTGAATGTATAATTTTTGATATATAAATGAAAACTTGAATGACAAGTGAAGAGACAAGAAAAATAGACAATATGTCTAATAACAGACAAGTGCCGTTTTGCTAAATGCCTATTAACTAGGCTTAACTGTGACCCCACTTCACACTTGCTGTGAGACTTGATGCAAAGTTTGCTGCTGCTTTTGTGAAACAAACCTCAAGTTCTTAAAATACTTTGGGAAAAAATTCCCACCCTCTCCTTTTATTGTACATTTGAGAGGACAACGTGAAAGAAGGGCAAGAAAATGGTACCTGGAGTCAGTAACTCTCAAAACTCTCATCAAAGAGTCACCTTAATACAAGATTCATGTTCCCTGCTACATGACTACCTTCTCTTCAGTCACTTTGAGGAGAATACAGACCCTGCACCTGAGCGTCATTAGCCTTATATTTGTTTTTGTTGCATCTTTTCTCCATATTTTCAGTGGTGGAAATAGTTTGGACTTCATGAAATTCTCAAGTGTATGTGTTGATCCTGCCCATGTTCGCTCTATCCAGCCCAACACACCACCACCTAAAACTCAATTTGCTTCACTTTCATTTTGGTCTCAATAAATCAGCATCCATTTTGAAGACTGCTTTGGTTTTGTTATCATTTGAAAATCCTGAGTGTCATAGGTCAAATTGTGCCTTCAGCTTACACATGTTCTAACAAATTCCTCTGTGTGCACTAACTAGAAAGTTCTTAGTTCTTAGAAACTACTCATATTTCTGATTCTTTTCCAAGAGCCACTTTCCCTTTAGGGTTTCACTCAATTCGTTTGGGCATAACTATTGATCCTTAACTATTGAATTGGACATTCCTTTGGACTCAAATGCTGCCAGCTAGAAGTTCGGTAATAAGCCCATTGGCCATTTAAAAGAAGGACATGGATTTTCTCTGAGTAAGTAAATTCCAGTCCTTTAAACATTGACCTGTAACCATTGCTGTTTTATTTTCACTCCCAAATCTACTTCTTTCATCTGTGAGAATACTCCTGTGGTATGGCAACTGGTAGTTTTCTATATATTATTCATAGATCAAAAATGGTTGAAATAAAAAACATCTACATAAATTATTCAAACAATAACTATTTGTTTGATATGTATTAATACTTCAAGAGTCCATTTGACAAAATGTGTCAGTCTTTCAATTATGTTCTTCTCTAACATTGCCATCAAAGAGTCTACCAACCTACAGCAATTTTAACTGTAATTAATAATCTTTATTTCTTAGTGATTCCAATTTGATGAGGCTAAGGTAGAAATCTTGTATATTTCCCTAGTTATACCTCACATATCCATGGGATCCATCCATGAAAAATACTAAGGGAAAATGATAGAAGAAGATCTGTACTGTTATCTTGGAGTCTGAATACAGTGTGTATAATATCTATCCTTTGATACCTCTTTTCTTATGGTTTATCAGTGACCTAAATAGAATGAGCTTTTTACTCATATACTTAAAGGAATATACTGGCTCTCAAATCCATTCTGCCTACCCCAGGACATTCTATTTTCATATGTTATTCCATGATCACTCCTATAAATATGAGGCAATTTATTGCAATATAAATACACAATATTAATAGAATAAAGGAGAAAAGCACATAATAATTCCAATTAATGCAGGAAAAAAAGCATATGGTGAAATAGAACCACCTTGCATGATAGAAACATTGAACAAACTAGGAATAAAAGGGAACTTCCTCAATCTGATAAAGGGCCTATACAAAAACCTACAGCTAGGGTCATACTTAATGGTGAGAGACTAAGGTCAGGAGGAAAGACTAAGACTAGGAATATGACAAGAGTGTCCACACTTGCTACTTCTATTCAACATTGTACCGGAAGTTTGAACCAGGACAGTTAGAAAAGAAAAAGAAGCAAAAAGCATCCAAATTGGAAAGGAAGAAATAAAACTATCTTTATTTGTAGATGACTTTATCTTGTATATAGAAAATTCTAAATAATTCAGTTGTAATTATAAAAATGTTATAACTAATCTTACAAATTCAGCAAGGTGGCAGGATACAAGATCAATATACAAAAATAATTACATTTTTATACACTATTAATGAACAATTTTAAAATGAAACTAAGACAACAATTCCATTTAAAATAGCATCAAAAAATAAAATATTTAGGAGTAAATTTTTAAAAAGTGTAAGATTTGTCCACTGAAAACTACAAAAGATTGTTGAAAGAAAATGAAGATCTAAATAAATGGAACAACATTCCATGCTCATGGGTTGGAACACTTAATATTGTTAAGATGGTGTCTTAGTTTACAACAGGGCTGCTGATGCAAAGTACTAAAAATGGGTTGGCTATTATAACGGGAAATTTATTAGGGTAAAAGCTTACCTTTACAAGGCTGAGAAAATGTTCAAATCAAGGCATCAGCAGAGATGCTTTCTCATCAAAGTCAACTACTGGTGATCCTGGTGTCCTGCCACATGGTAAAGGTGAAGCAAGATGGTGGCCATCTCTGCCGAGGTCCCTTCCTTCCCCTTGGGGTTTCCCATCTCCCAGAGTCCAGCTGTGGGTAGTCAAGCAAATGGCCTGTCTCTTCAGCCTTGTACTGCTCCTTGGGCCCAGCTTCTTTGGGACTTCTTGCTTCAGCTTTGGCTGCTAGCAATCCTCGAATTCTCTATCATACATGGCAGTGTAAAGATGGTGGTAGCTCTCTTTTTCTGTGTTCTCAGTTTATAAAAGACCCAGCAAGAGGGTGGAGACCCAACCTGAGTCAGTCAGGCCTCACTGACGGAGTCCAATCAAAAGTGATATAATCAAGCAATCTAATCAAGGTCAATTAACTGAATCTAATCAAAAGACCCCATCTGCACAGCATAGGGATGGGTTGGTTTAAGAACATAATATCTGGGGTACACAAAAGACAAATCAGGACAGATGGTAATGCTCCCCAATTGATGTGGAAACTCAACACAATCCCTACCAAGATCCCAGGTACCTTATTTGCAAACATCCTAAAATTCATTTGGAAATTCAAGAGACCTAGAAAAGCCAAAACAATCTTGAAAAATAACATCATTTGAAGACTCATACTTCTCAATTATAAAGCTTATTACATAACTATAGTAATCAAGAAAGTGTGGTATTAGCATAAGGATAAGTATATAGATCAATGGAATATAATTGCCTAGAAATAAACTCTTAAATTTCTGTTCAGGTGATTTTTGGCAAGGGTGCCAAGACAATTCAATGGTGAAAGAATAGTCTTTTCAAAAAATGCTGCAAGGACAACTGGATATCCACCTGCAACAGAATGAAATTGGTCTTCTACTTTCCACCATATGCAAAAATTAACTAAAAGTGGATAATAGACCTAAATGTAAGAGTAAGCTACAAAACTCTTGGAAGAAAACAGTAATAACTTTTGGTGAACTCGAGTTAGGCAATTGTTTCTTATATACAACAGAAGTGCTCCAACATAAAATTGGGCCTTGTTTATTTGTATCTTCATTCCCGTCAAATATTTGTCTTTTAATTGAATTTGGACCTTTACAACTTATATATTAAAGAAAATCTGGGCACAATAGATTTAAAAAGATAGAGACTTTCAACCTAGAGTTTAAAATTAACAAAGAGAATCAAATGGATATTTTAAAATCCTGAAATTAAGAATTTTAGGTTGGATTAACAACAGACTGGAGACAAGTTTAGTGAAATTAAAAGATAGGTCAATAGAAAATATGCAAACTGAAACAGAGGAAAAAGGAACAAAAATGAATGATATTTGGAGCATAATCAAATAGTGTAAATATTTTATTTTAATGTAGCCCTTGTTTTAGATTAGAAATAATACCCATTTTTTGTTCAATTTGTTTTTGGCTCATTTGCTTTTCATGGGACATCTAAAGTGTTAAAATCAGTAATGTGCTTGAAAATTATATTACATGTGTTTAAACTGTTTCTTGTGGTTATTATGGTCTATCACACATATCATTTGTGAAACTGTGAAAATGTGTTTAACTTAGATGTTAAATGAATGGATTTCTTTTAGATTGTAATGAAGCCATGAATATATTTTCATACTACTTATCAAATTGGGATTTGCATACAGAATATATCAATATGCATTTGACAACAATGTTATTAAACAAATATATTGTTTCTAACAAAATCACCTTCATCTTTTTACAAGGTGCTGATTTAGAAGGCAGTTATAATTGTAGTTTTATTATTAGCAGGAACACATTTCAGTGCTGAGGTATAATGGATAAATCGTTTGAGTTATAATTATATAACCTGGTAAACCTGGATTTGAACCCTGCTCCTGGAACTTAATGGCTTTGTGATCTTGGGCAAGGTATTAATTTCTTTGGACCCTGTGGAAATGATTAAATTTGTTAGTAAACGTAAAAATGATTTTATGTTGACTAAAAATGGCAGTTTTATAGCAATGTGTGTTTTGATTTTTTGTGTTTGTTGTGACTATGAGTGTTTTAATCATTTCCTCATTCACTAACATATTTTTCATTTACCACTCACTTATAGGGAACCCTCTCTGGGGCTGATGCTTATGCTAGCAAAGGTAAAACACTGTCTCTGCCATCAATCAATTCATAGTCTAGTTGCAGTTGTTTGAAAACTTGGTTGCACAACAGCATGACCTGAAGAACTAAAGCATACAGTCTACTGGATACACCAAAATCTTCCAAAGTGGGCTTGGAATATATGATTGTAAAAAACTCTCTTGGGAGATATGGTGGTTTGACAACCACTGATTTCATTTACACAATGGAAATGTGTAAACTGCTTTGTAGATAGAAGAGCCCTTTTGTGTTTATTAGGTCTTCCAGTCCTTTTAATAGTTCAGGGAAGTTGGACATTGAGTTTACAAGTTTAAATGCTTTGCCCAAGGTTACTAGAGCTGGTTCCAGTGAGGAGTGACCCTGAGTCTTACTGTGTTCCTCTAACAGTAATGAATCTTTAATTATTTAGTGAGATATAACCTTAAACCGCTTGAACTATGTCTGGTTATTGTCAATGAGAGTTCTGAATATTACTGCTAGTCATGTCAGTATTCCCAAAACCATCTGTAGAATATTTCATACATTTTACCCGATTTTAGGAAGTTTAATTAGGATAAAACAAAACAAACAAAATGAAACAAAATTCACATTATTTTGTATCTTAGAGCTCAGATATTGCCCAAAGGTGTTGCTAAATTCCCTCTCTGCTCCCTCTGTCCCCTACCAAGGTCATATGTTCACCCCATACCTCCAAGCCTTTTAAACAGTAGTTTTTATCATTCCTGTTGCCTCCCTTGGGTCTGATGAAAGACCAAATTAAATTTTACTCAGTGTTCACTATATAACCTGATTATATACAAAGTCTCAGGGGACTTAAATAAAACCTGTAGAAGATAACCATGCTGTTGATAAATAGATGCCCTTTGCCTTTGAAGTGTAACTAAGCAGATCCATTTTCAGATAGAGCTTTTCAGAAGGTTTTTTGGGGAAAATAAAATCAAAGTAACTTTGTTGGCTCAAAGCCTTGTTATGGCTTCCTCATTTCATACAACCCTGTTTTCAGTGCTTTAAAAGGCCAATTGATTTGTTGAGTAAATGTCTTGGGAAATGCCACAATCAGGGAAAACAAAAACAAAAACAAAAACAACCACCAAAAAAACACCTTACGTTGGATTTCAAAGTACAAGTTTTCTTCTGGGGAAAAAACCAAGATCACACTCCAATGTAAAGATGCTAGAAGCTGTTTCTTTGTTTTACCTATTAACTAAAAATATTTGGCTGCTTCCTTTCCTCTCTTTGAAGCATGTTTAAAAATATAACCTTCAGTTATTTAATGAAAGAATCTAAATATGTGTATGGTGTAATTCTCAGGTGGTTAGCAGAGTGGTTCAGGTTGCTTCTATCTGCTTTTCATTAAGGTTAAAAGTTAGCTTTCATCAGTTATGAAAATTAGAACTACATTGTTTTACAAAACAATGCTATTGATTTTGTTACTGTTTTCTGTTTCACAGCTTGAGATTTGGTGGATGATTGACTTATTCAGATAAATTAATAGACTAGAAGATTGATGAAATTTGTGTATCCATTACTGAACACCATGAGGAAACATAAATAAGTCTCCTACTGACTTCAAATGTGAGCTGTGTAAATAAGGTGTATAGGGTTATGTTAATGTCAAGGATTGGCCAAACACAAATACAACTGGAATCATCAATTAAGATCATCACTGTCAGTGGTCAGCATGGCAGGAAGTCTCATTCAGTGTTCAGCATTTCATATTCCTTTTCTCCAAGGAATGACATGTCCTATTTCTTTATTTTTTTCTGTCACTTAGGGAATTTCAATGACTGTGCTGGTTGATCACATAATGGTGACCAGGCACAAATGATAACAAGATCAAAATTGTTAAACCATAGCCTTAATTTTGGGGTGCATGGCCAAAGAAAGTATATGGATCAAATAATTCCTTGAGGTGGATATATTAGAGATTACATTTGGCTACAAGAAACAGAAACCAAAAGACAATTTAAGGGCTTTATTTTTCTGATTTAGCAAGCAGTCCTAAGGTGGATAGTTGCTGGTAATGGTTTAGCAGATCAAGGATGCCAATGCCTAGGTTCCTGAAATGCTTTTTGCTTCTTTCCTTGTAGCCACAAATGACTGGGATAGTTCCAGGCCTGATGTACACAGTTCAGACGGGAAGAAGAGCAAGAACTAAGGGCAAAAAGCAAAGGGGCAATCCAGCAAAAAATAGCAATCTGGTCCAGTGACATCCACTTACTTCTCAATACCAAAGTCATCCTTAGCCTCAAGAAAGGAAGGCGAATGTATTTGTTGTGTTTGTTTTTAGCTGGGCATATCACTGCCCCTATAAAGAATGTAATTCTGGCAGTGAGGAAGGAGAGAAGGACTATTGCTAAGCAACCATCAGGCTTTCTACAGGGAGGAACCAAGGCAGCACCCAGGTTTGTGCCTAGATCATGTTGGACTCTCAGTAAATATTTCTTGAAATAAATTGATTTATATGGCATAGTTGATACTTTACCGAGCTTTCGATGTGACTATTGTTAGTTCTTTACCAGCCCATGGCTCATAAATACACTAGCCACTTTGTTGGAAATTAATAACATGATAAACTTATTTGGGTTTGATAATGATATTGAAAAATTCTGAAGAGGCTTATGGAACCCACAAGGTATTATGACAATGGTAGTCCATAAAGATAGAAAAGGAGTGAAGGTTCTCTGGGTGGAATATCTGTAGTTACAATTTCTTGATCTTTTATTATGTGAAAAACACTAGGTTAAGTGCTTTAGATATAGTTTAACATTTTCTCTCACAATGAACTTTCAAGATAGGTATTTAAAAATTAGGATACTGAAGTTTAAAAAATTTAATTAGCTTTCTTAAGATCATTATAACTTGAAAAAAACTGAATTAGAATTCAAGACTCAATGACATTAGTGCAGGGTTGGCAATTTTTTTTCTGTTAAGGGCCTGATAGTAAACAGTGTCTTGCACTTCCCTAACTTGATCATTATTGAACTGTGCTCAGCTTCTCTTCAACTGCTCTGCAATGTCTAAGTCATTAATTTGCCTCCCATCCTCTCTCTTGCTAAGCTCCTTTCAAATTAGTGTCACCTGTAGACTTAACGAGCCTTCTCTTTTTCTGTCATCAGTGGGCAAATACAGCACATGCATTCACATATAAGGTTTACATATACAGCCTTTCCAACATAAAAAATAAATTATACTCATCTTGTTCCTAATCTCTCAGCCATGAACGAAAGGAAATCTGCATTAATTGGTTGGGACTCCATCTTTGTACAACCGTGCTACTACCAACCTCATGATCGCAAGTTTATTTTTCTTTGACTTCCTTAGCTCTGACATTTGTTTAAAAGTCATTTTAAAGCTGGCTTTTGGAAAATGAATTCTTTCTAGTCTTAGCTTTTTGTTTGCTTGTCTCCACTGCCTCCAAGTCAGCTGTCAACTAGCAGATATGAGAGACTCTGGCTCCATAACAGGCACTTTAGAATATCATTACCTTAGTTTATATGACCAGGTCCTAATCCAATTTGTGTGCTGATAGTTGTAACTGAAATATTCGAGCAGAGATTTGTGAAGACATGGTAAAATGGGGCAATTTTCTTGGGCGAGGGGATTGGAAGACAGGATGGGATCTAGCATCTTTCAAATTCTCTGACCTCATGTGAGTTTCAAACTGATGATATTTATGAAGTCCTCTTATTATTATTTTTTATTGTTTGGGTCTCCACCCACTGAGGTAACACACTATGACAAGATGAACACTCATATTCCATAGAGGCATACCCCAAGTGCTCCCTATCCTGCATATCCCCCCACCCCCTATGCCCTGCACCAGTAATCTTCCCCTGCCATATTTGCCAAAAGAACATTCCCACATTGCAGTTTTAACCACAGACCTGCAAATCCCCAGAGCTCATCTGCTGCTTCCTCCAATCCTCCCTCCAGGTTCCATGGATAATCCAACTCAACCCCGCCACCCTGCTCCCCCTCACATTTCTGCACCATTGAACCCAATCACATCACTGTACCACTATCACCCCCATCCACTGCCCAACCACCCCCTTCCACCTTATCATAGATTTTGCCCATATTGAACATCAGCTCATCACCTTCTACTCCCTTTCTATCTCCTGATATCCTACCTTCCAGACTCTAGCTCTGTGAGTCTGCTCAATTTGCTTAAGTCATATCAGTGAGGTCATGTAATATTTGTCCTTCAGTGACTGGCTTACTTCACTCAACATAAATTCTTCAAGATTCATCCATGTTTTCCTGTGTGTTAATACTGCATTCCTTCTTGAAGCTGAATAATATTCCACTGTATGTATATACCACAGTTTGCTTATCCATTCATCTGTCGATGGACACTCGGGTTTAGCCCAGCATATGAGTGATGAAGTGTGTTGAAAACTTAAAAGGTACTTTCTAATAGATCAGTAAGACAGAAAAAATGACAGAAACATATTTTAGTTTTTTCAAATGCTTAAAATGTGGAAGAAATCTCATATGGCAGTTACCATATTATAACTATTGTAGAAAGCCACAAAGTTTTTCTTCTATTATCTATTTATATACAGTGTATTTAGATTTATAGCACCAATTCCATATGATTTATGAAATGACAAATGAGAATAGTTTAGAATTATAAAAGCTTCAAGTGATTTTCCTCTCCTACTTATTTGGGTGACCAGCTCACACATTTCATGACTCAAGACACACCATTGGCAGTCAGATTTCTTTTTTAAAACATGATGGCATCTATCTATGGTGCAACAGCACCAGATGGGATTGGGAAATTTAGTCAGTCTGATTTATTGTAGCTTATTTTCCAAGCTCCACAAATGCCAGAAATGAAGAGTCTCAGATCCTTGACATTTGGCAAGGTGTAAACGCTGTATAAAATGGGACCCAGTGAACCTCCTGAGGGCACCAGGCTAGGAGTCTGGAAATAGACAACTGCGAGGACAGGTGTGATGATCCCCAGAAAGGAGAATTGAAACTAAGTGTCCCCAGACCTCAGCTGCTCATTCTGTAAAAGCCAGTTTTGTCTAAAGAATATTGCTTGTTTGAGATGCCAGCCTTTACTGCTGTCTAAATCTCCCACAATCATTTCTCCTGACTTGATGCGTGTAGTGGTTGCATGTCTCACTATATAATAAGATATTAAGGACAGGAGGGACCCTAAGGAGTGATGCACTTCAACATACTCCATCCAGTCAGTTCTAGAATGAAAGTACTCAGTGGATTTAAGATAAGTTTCCTTTTTAAAGAGTCCTGATAGTATTTTTTAAATTATGAGATATACTTACCAATAAGAGTGTATAAAATATGCATACTAAATATCCACTACTGCTCAGACAAGGAAATAGAGCATTACTTACTTGTACTGTAAGAACTCTTGGTATTCTCCTCCCCAACCACATGCTGTCACCTCTCCCTCAAAATGGCTAGTATTTCAAATAACGGTTCCTTTATTTATTGTTGCTATTTTTTCTGTTCTCCTCTCTGTACCCCCTTTTTCTTTTGGATAAATTGAGTTTCCAAATTTCTTTTTTCCCCCATTATATTTCTTTTCTACTTTTTGAAAATTAGATGGCCTATGACTATTTTTCTAGGGGTTAACTTAGCAAACATAATATGCATCCTTTATTTGAGACCTCTAAGTTATTAGTCCATGTCTTTACTCTTCTCTGGAGCAAATAAAATACCTTAGAATTTTAAAAAACTTGATCGTCTTTCCAACAACCTTTGCATTATCTCCTTGAATAGCACTTGCTCCCTACTATCTTTACTGGCTATTTTGTGACCTATGATTATACATGTATTAGACTTTCTTCCAATATATTCCATTTCTCATATTCTTCCTTCATATTTTCTTCTCTTTTTCCCTTTGCACTGAATACTTGATAATATCTCACATATTTATTCCTGTTCATTAATTTTCTCTTATGCTACATTTAATCTTTCAGTTGATCTGTCAAGTAAGCTTTTAGTTTTAATTATTATATGTTTCATTTATGTAAGTTCTAATTGGCTCTTTCTCAAATATGCTTGATTCCTGGACATATTATCAAATATCCCTTTGATTGCTTTATATGTACAAAAATATATGATAATTCCAGTATCTGTCCTCTTTAAATATTTGTGTTTTCTATCTATCGATCGATCATTTTTCTATATTATATTTACCTCTCACATTCTGATAGTCCCACTTGGTTTTTTGTGCAGGTTATGAATTTTGCCTAGGAGCTCTTCATTTCTCTTGGAATTTTGTATCTGTGTAAATTATTTGAGGTGTCTTTTGAAGTTGAGCTATCTCAGATAGGATTTGCATTTGTTTCTGCCAGTTATCTGTCAGTGCTACTAACTCAGGACCCCTCTAGAGTAAATTCTTCACCTGAGGGTATACGGATCATACAAGTATTGTGAATTCTGATGGGGGGCCGGAGCGAAGGCTAGTCTGTGGTTACAAATTCTCAGGGGAGCATTTTGTTTTTTTCTTCTCGCACAATGAGCATCTAAAGTGTCATATTTCTTTTGATGGACCCTTTCACATGGAAGGGCTCCTTTCTCCTATACTTATTCTTTCATGCAGCGTTTTCCTGTGAGCCTCCCATGTTGTAAAGGCCTTGGGCTTCATCAAGCTTGTCTCTCTCAACCTTTCCAGTTATCAAAATGGAAGCTCAAAGTCTCTAGATTTCAGATAGAAATTGTCAAGGTGAAAATCATTTTTGGTACCCACCTCTCAACTTCCTTGTTTCCTCTTTCACATGAAGTCAGTGATGTTTTTAAAATAATATATTTATATCAATTATATATCTGATACACATTTAAAATATGTTTATATGTAATTATATAAATATACAATTTTAATGCCTCAGTGAGGAAGATGACAGAGAGTATATAATCCACTATACTTACAGAAATAGAAATCTTGGGTGTTAATTTAAGACCGAAAGTGCACAGAAGGCTGATTCTGCCTCTAAGTTTTACTGTAGGGTTTTGAAGGTTATGTTTTACGTAATTGAGTTCTTATTATAAGATGCATTTTATTCTTGCAACTATATAAAAACAAATCTAGTGACTGAAGTATAGTTGATAATCGGAAGGACATTATTTATTAAAAGTTAATGTATAAAATACTGATATATCATTTATATTAAACATAAGTATAAAATCTTGATTGGACTAATGTGGTCATGTAAACTTTTCTTTCAGAAAACTGTATTTCATCATACTTACAAAGATATGTTTGGCCAATAAGCATTTTCAGGATTTCTGAAACTTCTAAAAATCAAAGAAATGTGAGAGTACACAGTTTCATTCATTTCCCATTTTGAATGATATGTTCAGGGTGCCCATCAAAAGACATTATTTCTATTCTTAAATTCAGTTATAATATTTAGCATTTATTGAGCACTCCTGTGTGACACTTTTCTAAGTTTTTACAATGTATTTACTCAGTCCATGCAAAGGTCCTGTGAGGAAGGCATTTTTTTGCACCCATTTTACAGATGAGGCATTTTACTTAAAATGAAACATTAATGAAGATTGAAGATGTCTGATATGAGATTTCATTAAACTAGAATATTCGTGAGAGACATTTTTCTAGCTTTGTAGAAGCCAAAGTTTATTTCTATTTAAAAATGCTCAGGAGATTTTGAAAAAGGCTTACTGGGCTAAAGACTTCCAGGTTTAATACAAGGTTATATCCAGGTGCTGACTGTTGATGTCGCAAATTGATTCTGGGTCATTTGAAGTCTCAATAATTCTTCAAGTCCGATAGAGCTGGATTCCTCAGGATTCTGGGGTTCTTCAAGGGCAACTAATACTCCAAAAATGACTAAAGAAATCGTCGAAAAAATATTATTGCCATTGCAAAGGAGAAAGTTTCGCGATCCTGGTACAAAGCCACAACGACAATTCTAAAAATCAAAATTATTATTCCAGGTAAAGAACTAACAGAAGCATTCACAGTATGTATGTGAAAACCCTTTTTGCTTTATTCTCTGCAACCAGGTCCTCTGATGAGCTCAGATCATGATGAGTCTTATCTGGCATTAAATGCAGCTCATTTACAACAGAATACTTGGTAGGTATTACCGAGAGCTTCCTGGAAGCGCCTGACACAGAGTGAATCCTTCCCTGATTCCTAGAATTATTTGTCCTCCAGATAACATAGTAAATGCTCATGGGATGAGTATAACATAAAAAAGTGTTTATTCGATTATTAATGTGGCTTTTAGAAGACTGAAAAGAAAACTGTCCTCCACAGGTGAAGGTTCTGGTTGAACCTCAAATTTTATTCTACATTTACAATGCTATGCATTTTATTGATTTTTGCCATCTTACTGAACATATTTTGGATGAATGGGAAATATGTAGTTTATTAAGAAGACTAAGATATAATGAGAGATAGCTAATACACAGTCTTGATTTATGAGTGGAAATTTGTGAACTCAGGAGTCACTTATTTTTACCCATTAATATGATTAATGTAAGTAATAGAGTAGATTGGAAAACCACAAATAAATTGCATGTTTGTAACACACACACACACTGACATAGATCACTTTTTCAGATCACTACCTTTTATAATGACTACATAAAGGTTACCTTAAATTATACCTTAGACTCTGGGAATTGGTCATTCATCAGTTACATCTCATATGCTAATATCCTGGTAGACAGTTATAAGGTGATATCAATTTCCAATTTCCCAGTTGTAATAATAAAGATGCTATATATTTTAGTGCATCAGTCATTAAAAAGATTTTCACACTGATTTTCATCATGAAATGCAATGTTACATAAGACATGTTGTAAGAAACAGTGCCATCTAAAGAAATGTTTGTGTTGCCAGACAAGAGAATTCCTCAGACTGTTGAGATGGAATTGAGTTCAGATAAAAAGAAAACCCCAAACAAACTTGAACTGTGAATGCTGACTATTTTTTTTCCATTGTTAGATATTAGGGAAAATTAAACCACAAAAGGATTTTGATGATCTTCAGAGAAATTGGGGCATGGTTGTATGAGAAACTAAAAAACCATAGCAATGCTTATCAATGAACATTGCATTAAGTTTTTAGTAAATCAAATTAAACATTGAAATTTCATGGGTTTTTATACGCATAAAAAGTCTTTATCTTTTATCTTCCAATGGGACTATTGAAGTGATACTTGCCAAGTTAGTTTTTTTTTCATTCAAAGGACAAGTTAGCCAGAAGAAAAAGAAACATCTATATCATTACTATCTATATAGTATCATCTATATAGTTAAGGCAAGACAGGCTTCCTGACTTACACATTCATAGTTTTAAAGCAAGCCAAGAGGGAAAGGCATCTCCTGAGAGCTCATGTTGAATGAATAGTTG
Organism: Cabassous unicinctus; assembly: GCA_029593785.1. NCBI lineage: Eukaryota > Metazoa > Chordata > Mammalia > Cingulata > Chlamyphoridae > Cabassous > Cabassous unicinctus. The sequence continues at coordinate 18,066 of JAQZBX010007432.1, forward strand.
TTAAGATTGAATGGTCAGCCATGGAAGAGCTATAAAGCTTTGTCAGTTTGGATGGAAGTTATCTCGATTTATTCTTTTACTAGCCATTTTGTCTTTACTAGTCCCAGATGGATCTTTGTTAATTTACATGTGAAAATGAGTCATAAATTTGTATCCTTTGGAGGATATTGTGCTATCCTATATTTACAATTATGACAGTATAGATTCTTAATTAGTACTATACGTTCTTTGTAAAGCTTTTATACAAAAGATAAGTTTTATGCTAATTTTTGCTTTTAGAATAACTCTTATGCTTGGTATTTAGAACCTTTATATTTTGAACCCTACTATTTTTCATTCTTATTCTTTAGCCCTCAAACCCTAACCTTTGGATGATTGCCCGGAAATACTGTTCACACCACAAATTACTGTGCACCTTGGTTATCTGCAAGTTAGATTACTTTGGTTTATTCATGTTTGAGCTTGGAAGCGGCAATGTCTAGTTGTGAGGGAAACAGTCCTGGAATCTATTCCTCCCTAACCCATAAGTACTAGCTTTGTGGTCTTGGCCACTGTATAGTGTGTCTGTATTTTCTTCAGGCCATTTCACCATTTAGGAATGATCCACTTTTCCTTTCTTGTCTATTCAAATTTTATTCCACGATTCCAGGCCCAATTTTAATCTATGTAAATGTTGCTCCTGACCACCTTAGGTGCAAATTCTTTTCTAGAGTGACTATAACTTTCATTTCTTATACCATTCTTTTAAAGCCTACCACTTACTTTTGAATTGTTTTAATTGTATTTTCATGTGCAAATGACTTTAAATCAATTAAAACATAAGGTGTTTTAGTGTAGAGCCTTAACCTTCCATATGAATATCATGGAAAGATAGTTGGATTCTATTAAAACCCTGTTTGGGCAGTAATTGGAAGTGTATTGAATTTACATTTAGTGCAGGAATATTGTCTTCTTTTGCATAAGCAGAATTTATTCTCCCATTTATTTCATCATCTTTTTACAACTTTTATAAAGTTTTATGTTTCTTTAATGTATCTTGCACTCATTTTATTAGGTTTATCCCTAGCTGTCTTATTGTTTTTGTTGTTAGTGTCAAAAAATTAAAATAATTACAATATTAAAATAAAAATTAAAGTATTTAATTTTTATATGCAGTCTAAGGATTTTTGTGTATTGATCATGTAGTTAGAAAACTTGCTAAACTCTCATATTAGATCTAAAATTGAGTAGACTATCAAGATTTTCTGCATATAATGTCATTTTAAAATCTTTAAATAAGAAGGTTTTAATATTTTCTTCCTTTTCCAATTCTTGGTACCTTTTGTTTATTTTTATTTTCTCATTTTTCTTACTAAGACTTTAGCACAATGTAAAAACATAAACTCCTGAAAAGTGTTTACTAGGGAAATGAACGTTAAGCTAATGAGTAGATATAATTTCATACCCATCAAAATTGATTAATACATTTAATGACACTGGTCACTGGCAGGATGTGAGGAAATGGAAACACTTACACACTGCTAGTATACAAATTGTTACAATTGCTATAGAGATCATTTTATCAACTTTTAATAAATTCGAAGAGGCACATACACCATGACTTGGCAGTTCTATTTCTAGGTATTTATCTGGAGAATCTCACACACCTGCACAATTATGGTAATAGTTGCACTACTTCAAATAGTGAAAATATAACACTAATCTATTTCAGTAGTAGACTAGATGAATAAACCATGTTTTATCCATATAATAAACTATTACACTGTAGTTAAAATTAATTAACAAGATCTACTTTTAAAAATGTGTATACATCTCAAAAAGAAAATCTTGCATGAAAAGCAGATTCAAATGATAGCAAGAGTAGATGTCATTTATATAAATTCTTAAAATCATGCAAAATATTGTATGTATTGTTGTGGGTATTTCCATACACTAAAAATTACTGCATGGGAATTAAATACACCAACTACAGGATAGTGATTATCTTTGGTGAGGAAGGAAAAAGAAATGAGGGTCTGGGGCTTTAGCTGTAGTTTTAATATTTTATTTCTTAAACAAAATAAGCAACAACAACAAAGACCCAAAACAAATATGACACAATATTAATATACATTAATTTTGGAAGAACACATGAATGCCCATTATACTATATTTAGTATTTCTATATGTTTGAAATATTTCACAATTAAAACCTAAAAAGTAATCCGACTTAGAACACATATATTGCACTATTTAACAGAATATATGGCAAGCAGGACCCTGGAAATTATCTTTTTTCTACTATCCTTTACACTGATCATCCATCTATCTATCATCTCTCTCTCTCTCTCTCTCTCTTTCTCAAACTAGGTCATATTAAGTAAGAGTAAAGATTTAGAAAGGACATAGGAATTGATATTTTATACAACTCTTTAAAGGGAGATACTTATCATTTTGTTTTTCTACAAAGGGAAGGAAAATAGGATATGAACTTAATGGAACTAGCTTAAACCCACTATGTATATAAGCCGTAGTCAACACTGAATTTATAGAAACTATACCTAGAGTATTAAAAATCATCTGAACCATGCATTTCCCATCCATTTTTCTGAAAATTTAAAGGGGCTTAGAATTGGTGAAAAACTCTGAGTATTTTGGCTAAGAAGAGACTCTCTGCTTCCTGAGTCTGGGCGATGCAACGTCTGTGTCAAAAGGAGGAGGCCATTCATCAGAGGCCACCAGCTGGAATTTTGAGGACTAACTGACAGCTGTAAACTATTTACAAGGTTAAAGTATTTACAAGTTTAGACTATAATAGGGAAAATTAAAATGGTGAGGAAACTCTGGAATGCATTATCAAAGTTCATTGTACAAGCATAGTTTGTAGTTTTACCAGCCCCAAATTAGTATGGTAATCATTTAATAAACCAATAAATAAAACATTAAAATATTAGTGCAACAACTCTCTACCAATTCACTGACTATATCTGCTCTATCACGTGATGTGAATGCATGAGCCTACCACCTCTGCATTCTAAGGATATTGAAGGGTAATACCCATGCTTTTCAAAATCTTGTATTTCAGAATATTTAGTATCCTGTGAATACTTATGAATGCTAATTTAAATAACAGATGATGATTAAAAAACAAATACTGGATAGTAGTCATCAGGTATTACTCTTGATGAATCTCTTTGTACAATAAAACAAGTGTTCTGCTTTTCTCCCTTTCAGTAACAAGTGAAACTATTGTAATTATTAACACAATGTAAGTTACATAAAAATATATATTCACCACGAATTGGAATGTTTTCTTGGCAATCTTTACTCCCACACAATAATTTTTTACTGTCTGTGTCATTTTTATTATCAGATGAAGAGTATATCTACATGAATATTAGAAAAATATTGCTGACACTTAAATTAGTTTTATATATCTAATTAAAATTCCCATCAAAACATATCGTACATAATAGGAGTTTTCAAGCTGACACAGAAGATTTTGTAGAAAGGTTTTACTGGTATTTTTGCAGACGGAAGCAAAAATCAAGGTGAAAAATACAAGAACTCACTGGATATTTCTGTTAAAAGCAGTTCTGGAAAGAGAAGGGCATGCAGAATAACCACTAGAATTCAGGATCAGATGGCAGTGGGGAATTCCAGGTCAGAGAATCAGAATTCTACTAGAAACTTCTAGTAGACAAGGACAGAGTCTGATATCCTTGAAAAACACATTCAAGATTCAAGGCTTGAGTCTGAAGATAAGTCTATAACAAGTCAATCTACAGAAGGGACAGGTAGCTAAAACCAAGTCCAAACCAGATATGAAACCCACCATCTATTTTCCTGGTTAAGTGAGGCAGCTAAGTACCAGATGGAAATCCTGGAAGGCAGATTGTCATCTCAGATGGGTGTAGCAGCAGCTACTAGGTACTTCGTCACAGAGATGGATTTTCAGGAGGCAGGAAAATTCAGTATCTGGATGGGCACTAGAGTATGAGGTATAAGATAAAATTACGAGGGAATAGGTAGGAAACAAGTTACTTTGATCATAGATCTCAGGGCCTGTGGAGGTCAACTAGACCAACTCCCTCATTTACAGATATAAAAACTGAGGCATGAAGAGGAGACCTTACTCATATAACAAGTTGGCAGAAACTCCTGGAATTAGATCTTGTACCTTCTCACTTCCAGGAGATGTTCTTTCAACAACATCAAAATTTGTACATTTCTGTGAGACTGATTTATCAAGAAGCTGCTTATCTGCTTGAAGAGTCTTTGTACATACTCTTCTGGAGAAAGGGTTGATTCAAGAATTAGGAATGGGCTTAAAATTAGTAGATGGGGTTAAAGTTATTAAATGCAATTGTTAAAATAAAAGGAGTGCAAGGGTAGAATCAGTTTATACTTCTTCCCATCAAGAAGTGGTGGTGGTGGGGTGGCCCCCATTGAAAATGGGTGATTACAGCAAAATGTCAATATGTGATTTCCTACCTGTCATAAAAGATAATACAGTTTCCACTTGATTCTCTTGGAATCCACCTATCCAACTTGAGACTGTGATTTCCTGCCTGTCAAAAAAGATAATGCAGTTTCTACTTGATTAACTTGAGAAAGCCCAAGAAGTCTGTGGAGGGGTCCACAAAAAAGAAAGTCAAGCCCCAAACCCATAGATATTCCTTGCTGACAGTTCATGCCTACCTCCTAGTCGTGAGTTTCTAGTGGAATTCCCTGATTCTCTGGCCTGGAATTTTATCTTGAAAGTGGATCCTCCAGCCTCCAGTCAATCCACTAACTAACAGCTGATGCTAAATGGAGCAGTGGAGAAATGTCCTTGCCAAAAATGTAGATCCATGAGCACAATAAATGAGATTTTAAAAAATTACTATTTTTTTTTTTTTACTTTTAAAGAAGCTTTAGATTACATAAATGTTACATAAAAAATATAGGGGATTCCCATAAGCCCCCCTCCTTTCCCTTCCCATACTTTCCTACATTAACAACATCCTTCATGAGTGTGGTACATTTGTTGCAATCGATGAACACCTACTGAAGCACTGCTACTAACTGTGGACTATAGATTACATTATAGTTTGCACTCTGTCCCACACAATTTTGTAGGTTATGACAAAATATATAATGCCCTGTATCTGTCATTGCAAAGTCATGGAGGCAATTTCAATGTCCCAAAAATGCCCCCATATTACACCTATTCTTCTCTCTCCCTCTGGTGGCCACTGTCTTTATATCAATGATAAAAGTTCTTTCATTGGTAGAATAATGTCTATAGTAGAACAATAATAAGCCTACTTTAGTCCATTGTCCATTCCCCAATCTTGAGGATTTTGAAATGGTGATGCCCACTCAGATTCTAATTGAGAAGGGGTTTAGATACCATGGGGCAGATGGATGGAACTGTCTTGCTTGTAGTTACGCTTGGTTCTTGGGATGGGTGTTATCCATCATTATCTCCTTGTTAGCTATCCTGAGTGAGTCTAATGAGTAGGTGTTGCAAATCTGCTGAGATTCAGGGCTCGACTGGCACATGGATAGACCAAAGATTTAAGTCAATAGGACATATATTTATCAAGTATAGTGCAAATTTTAGGTTCAAATAAAAGGGACAGAAGAGCCATGTGTAGGGAAAATATAAATGAGTCTAACTCTCTTATACTGGGAGCATAAATTCCAATGTAAGGCCCACTGATTGGGTGCCAAATTCCTGAGCTGTCTGCCCTGCTTATAGTGTCTGGATGTCTCCAGAGCCCTCAGGAGCCCTACTATTTGAGGCACTGTTTACTGTGGCAGTCAATGAGATCCTGCTGAGACATTCATAAGCATAACCTCTGGAATGATCTCCTGACTCACTTTGAAATCTCTTAGCCATAAAATCTCATTTGTATTTACCATTTTCCCCTTTTGGTCAAGGTCTTGTTCCAGATATGCATTGCTAGATGGCACTTGGTAATAATCCCTCAGTGCCAGAGAGGTTCATCCCTGGGAGTCATGTCCCACACTGGGGTGGGTGGCGGAAGGTAGTGCATCTATATGTTGAGTTTGGCTTAGAGAGAGGCCATATTTGAGCAACAAGGAGGTTTTCAGGAGGTAACTCTTAGGCAATATATAATAATAGGCTAAGTTTCAATTTCACAAGAAAAGGTTCATAAGTACCATCATCAATATCAAGGGCCTGGTGTAATGATCTGTCTTCCTTCACTAGGCACTGACTTTGTACTTGGGAGGCATTCTTGCTGTCCTATTAGAGAATGTAGCAGAACTCCCCAAGATAGGAATTCATTATTCTTTCAATTATTGTGTGGATCTCTACCCACCAAGACAATGCCCTATTAACACTTGAACATATCTATATGCCTTTGAGGTTTACCCCAGGTGAACCCCTCCCCATGCATCCCCCCTTCACTGACAACACTCACCAGTGATCCTCCCCTGCCACAGTTGTGACCCTTCTGTGATCCAAAACCTCTCCAAAAATGATGCCAACAAAATCACCAAATAAAATTAACAAGAAAATGAAATAATAATAATATTTTAAAAATTAACAAATAAAATACTCCCCAGGTTGGGAGTTTAATATTTTCTTGTTTATTGTGTGGGTCTCCACCCACTGACATAACACACTAGGACAAGATGAACACTTACATATTCCATAGCAGCCTGTCCCAGGTGCGCCCTGTCCTGTATACCGCCTCCCGCCAACATCCTACACCCTACACCAGTAATCTTCCTCTGCCATATTTGCCAAAAGAACATTCCCAACATTTTAGTTTTAACCACAGACTTGCAAATCCCCAGAGTTCACCTGCTCCTTCCCCGACCCCTGTGGATAGTCCAACCCAACTCCCCCTTTTAAGCCACTGAATTTTGGAAGTTTTGTCATGTTTGATGCAGTGTGCTTGCTTACTTCAATGGTAGTTGTTCCCAAAGCCATATAGTCAAGAGGACTTTAAAGACTGTTTAATATAAGGCAGGTTTGATCATTTGTTTTTTGTTTTTTTTTTTCATTTTCTTTTCACAACCTTATTTTGATCTTGTGAATGTGAAGTCTGTTTAAATAGTTTAACAAGTAATTCACATTTGCAGATTGGCACATCATGGGGCCACAGTGGCCTTACTATTATTTTGTTTTATCTACAGTCTGAATGTCCTGGGTTTAAATCTTAGACTTGCTATTTATAGTGGGATCTTGGTTAAGTTATTTACTCTTCTTTGGTCTCAGTTTGCTCCCCTATGAAATACAGCCAATAAACATACTTAACATATTTTTGTGGGGAGGATTTGACAGGTAGTATATTTAAAGATTAGGCACTCAGCTTCTAGAGTCTGACTTGGATTTGAATTCGGGCATTGGCACCTATTAGGTATACAGTATTAAAAGCAAGTTGCTCAAATTATCTAATACTGAACTTCCTCATTTGTAAAATTGGAAATAATATGATTATGTATTGCATTGCATTTTTTGTGACGATAAAAGACATCATGCATGCAAATCACTTAGCACAGTATGGTACATAGTAAATTCTCAATACTTTTTTTTTCATTTTTATTGGAATTAAATGAGATCATTCTTCAAGGATGCAACTTTTTCTACCTTGGTGCATAATAATACCCACTAAAGGTTATTGATCTTCTCTCTACCCTCTTCTCAGTCCCTCATGGTTCACCCAATCCACTATAACAATTTTACGTGTTATAGTCATACCCAATCATAGGAATATTATGTTGAAAGTGAGAAGTCAGATTCCAATTCTGAAGGGCTTGGATCTAAATGAATACATTTTTAAAAACTGAATGCTCAAATGGGAAAGCATTCATTCTGTCTGAATATAGGTGAAGAAGAGTTAGCAGTCATAGTGGCTACAAAGCTACGTATTAGTCAAGGATGTAATACATTAGTAAAAATGCCAGCACATGAGAATGTTTAAAATTAATGTGTCAACTTCTGTTACTACAACTACTATTAGCTAACCATGTTTTATACTAGGTACCATTTAAAGCCAATTCTAAGAACATTTATCAAGTTATTTAATCTTCAAAACAGCTTAAAGCTGGAGAGGTTAACTTTGCATTATAGTTTTCTCTGGTTAAGTACAACTTAAAATGAAAGAGCCTCATTGCCTAGAGATGGGTGTTGAAACTTTTGAGAGGATTTAAAGAAGTGCAGTGAAAGTAGTTCAAGGGTTTGGAAATAAAACCATTGAGGAAGAGCTTAGAAAATAGTATTTAGCTTGAAGTAGGGAAGACTAAACTATAAGAATGGTCCTCAAGTATATGTTGGGTTATTATGTGATTATGTGAAGAGAGTATCTGGTTTTTATCCAGGTTGCCCTAAGGACGGTATCAAAGAAAATTGACCCATTTTTTATTATGAACAGAATATTTTAGACACAAGAAAAGTCTTGCCTCAGTGAGAGTTATTTATTACTAAATGGAATTGAATTCCTAGCTAATTTTTTTTCTCTTACATTTTTTTTTAAATGTAAGGGATTTTCCCCCTCTCACTCCCTTTTTAAAAATGGTGTTAAGTGGTGTTCTAGACCCAAGATAGAGGCTCTTTCAATTTCTTTCTATTTTTCTAAGTCTATGACATTAATCAGTCCATTTGAAAAATTATAAATTGCATGCTTCCACTTCTAACCCTTGTTTCCTTGAGTTTGTGATTATTTATTTATCTAACTTTTTACATTTATTTAATTTTTTTGCCCTCCTAAGTTTCAGATATCCTTTTCTGTTGGCCTGCCTTTCATCTTTCCCTCACCTCTTGAGCATCCTTGCACTCATGTTCTCAAATGCATCTTTATTCACTTGTATTTCAAAGGATATTTCTAAACAATTGATGAAATTTAACCAACTAGTTTACTACATATTAGCAAACAAGGGCAATGATTGGGGGGTGAGCGGAGGCATTGATAGACTTAGTTCAAATTTACTTTTTATGATTTGTGTATTTCACTAGTCTATTACAATTTTTATATTTGTATGATTCTTTACAGTTCACAAAAAACATTTTGGTAGATTGTTAAAATAAACAACAGTCCCTTATGGATCACATTTCCTGGAATCTACAACTCTGTATAATTCCCTCAGACATTGACCCAAGGGTTGGCCATGTGATTTGCATTAGTAATTATAATACTGATATGTGCTTGCATATTGGGTCTTGCTCTCTTGGAGAAACCATTAGAAGAATCCCTCAGCTAGGTCCAGTCCAAATTGCAGAATTCTAAGTTATATGTTTTTGTAGGACACTAAGTTGTAGGGTGGTTTGTTATACAGCAATAAATAACTGATACACATATTACCATTTTATCTCCCTATCAGTCCTGTGAAGCAGTTAGGGAAGCTGAGAAGATGTTGTCTGTGTTTTACATGTAGGGAATATGAGGCTCAAATATGGATTTACTCTTAATTTTTCTTCTACTGTTTTTCTTCTCCTAACAATTGTGATGTTGCAAGTTTCTTCAGAATTAAAAAGAAAAATTTGACAAAATAAAAATTGTATTTCCAAAGTCAAATATTAATTTATTTTATAGTTGAAAGGGTAGCCTACACAGATTTCTGCTTAGAAATATTTCTCCTTGGTGGTGGAGAAGAGTTAGATTAGCAAAACCATGACAAGAAAATGCATTTAAATGTTGTTAAAAATAATGTATGAAAGACACCATGTTGAGTGAAATAAACCTGACACACAAGGACAAATATTATGTGATTTCACTTATATAAAATACCTAGAATAAGCAAATACATAAGAGACAGAAAGTAGATTACTGGTTAACAGGGGAGGGGAGGTGGGGTGGGGTGGGTGAGGGGAAATGAATGTAATGGGTACAGAGTTTCTGTCTGAGGTAATGAAGAAGTTTTGGTAGTGAATGGTGGTGATAGTAGCATAATATTGTGAATGTAAATTAATATCACTGAATAGTACACATGATAATGGCTGTATTAGTCAGCCAAAGGTGTGCTGATGCAAAATACCAGAAATCTGTTGGCTTTTATAGAAGGTATTTATTTGGGGTAGAAGCTTACAGTTACCAGGCCATAAAGCATAAGTTACTTCGCTCACCAATGTCTATTGCCACATTTGGGGGCAAGATGGCTGCCGAGAGTTCAGGCTTCTTGGGTTCCTCTCTTCCCGGGGCTCTGTTTTTCTCCGGGCTCAGCTGCTGTGCTTGCTTCACAAGGCCAGCTGTAGACTATCAGACAAACGGCTCTGTCTCTCTCACTGGAGCTTCTGTAGTGTCTAAGGAGCTGTCTCTATTCCTCTGTGTTCTCCTGTGTGTTCACTTCCCAGGCTCCAGCTCAAAGCTCAGCATCAAAACTCCAACTCTGTTCTCTGCCATGCAGTTTTCTCTGTGAGACCAACTCACCAAGGGATTGGGGATGCAATGTCCTATTGACATGGCCCAGTCAAAGCCCTAATCATAATTTAATCATTCCCAGGAACAGACCTGTTTACAAACATAATTCAATATCTATTTTTGGAATTCATAAACAATGCTAAACTACCACAGTGGTTAAAATGGGAAATTTTGTATTGCATATATGTTATTACAGTAAAAATGTTTATATGTTGTAGATGTAAAGAAAAAGGAATAAAAAAAGAAAATGCATTGAGAGAGAGAAAGAGTGCGAGAGAGAGCTCTTGAGTTATAGTAATATTTAAGTATGTGGAATAGCAGTTAGAGTTGAACTAAATTCACATGAATAGTCTTGTTCACATAGGAAAATTTCCCCCTCAATCATGATCTCCTCTTTGAAGAAAATTGTGTATTCTTCCTCTTGGTTGCCAAATTGTATTTCACTTGCTGCTGTTTTTAAGCAGAACGTTGCTCACAGTTTTATTGGCTTTTTCTAACCATAATCCACAGCTTCCTTTGAAGAAGAGGTAAAATTTTGGTTCATGTTTTATTCTTTTTCATTTCCTTTCCAAGGCATGGCCTTATTATTATATCTGGGCCAACTTGGATGCTTTAAATGACTGCTTTTCTTGCAGTAGAGTGGAATGAAATGAGCTAGTTATTTTAACTTTAAAGAGAGCAAGGGTAGTCAAGCTGATCCTAAAGATGTAGATGTAAATAATGTGACTTATTAGGTCCCTGAGGTCTCTAGGAAGTCATGCTAGAATGCTTTCATTGCTCTGGCATTTTCTCAAGGTGAGCAATACTGGCAGGTATCTCCTTGAACCTTCTCTAACTGGGATACCATTTTCTTAAAAAAAAAAAAAGCAAGTTTGACAGCTTCCTCAGGTCTCAATCCCTCTTTCTGCTTTGTTTTCCAAAGTCAACTCAGTGAATGCAGTAAAAAAGAATCTTGTTCTCAATTTTTAGTATGCATAAGGCCTATTAAATACAGATTCTTGCTCTACCCCATTTATTCTGATACAGTGCATCTGGTATGGTGTCCAGGATCTAGATTTTAAAAAAATAAACATCCAGGTGATTCTGAAACAGAAAACCTGAAAACGTACTTTCAAATCCTCATGTCTACTTATATTGTTATTCTTATCTTCCAATTGGCATTGCTAATTCACATATAAGTGTAAAAACATATTTTAGGACCTATAATAAAGAGAGTGTGAATAATCAGTGGCAGAATTTTTTTGTAGTGGGATAAAGGACAAGAAAATGGAACTGTTTCCTAAAAAATGGACTTTTTTCCTTAGCTAAAACAAAATGCAACACCAAAAATTCAGATAGTTTCCATGTTCTGATGTCAAGGAATATTCCAGATACCAAATCCCCCTAAAATAAACATTATGAAATGGAATTAATAGGATTCTGTTTATGTCAATTTCAGTGAGTTAGTACATGTGAGGGCAAATCATGGGTGATTGTTGATTGGTGCCATCAAATTCTAAGTACCCACTACATTCCCACAGTGGGCTTTCAATAAATGCTTATAGTCTTTATGAGTTAGATTCTCTCTTTTGGAAACAAAATCCATGCTATGTTTTCATTTTGGTAGCTATTAAAATATATGTGAAATGTTAACAGGCACATTTCCATATATCAAGGTTAAATCAGAGATATTAGTGCTCTGTTCCTTCCCGGGCTGAAGATTGGAGATTATTTGATGATGACACTGAAAATGTGTAATGAAAATGTGACCCGAGGAAGGAAATTTAAGCTGACTTTATGACTTATTTATACCCTTTTTGTTTTAAAGTTCATAAAAATTCATATAAAAATATGAATGATCTGTGAAAAAATTCTTCAGTGTTAAGATTCATGTGCAAACAGAGCACTGATGAAAACTATAAGATATTGTCCTTTTATTTTTAATGGATATGATTGTGTCAGCATTTCTTGTATCCTTCTATTTTTCATCAATATGATTAGTTCATTTTTTCTAGGTCTGATAAAGAATTTGGTTATGACAGATATGAAATTTGAATTACCAATTTCATTTCCTTTATTTGGGAGTCACACAAATGTTCAGTTATGGTGAGAGCACAGGCAGTGACTAATAATCATAAATCAATATTACCCTTTGCAGGGTTTATTATTTAGGGTATCAATAGCTGCTAAAACAAGCAAAAACTTTAATTTCAGTGACTGAACAAAGTAAAAGTTTATTTCTTGCTTACTTAAAGTCTGATGTGGATTTTTCAGTTTGGGTGGCTCTCTTCCATGTGATAATTCATGAACCCAAGCTCCTTACATCTTGGGCCTCCCACACCTTTGACATGTAGCTTTCAAGGTCATGCTGGGGATCCTCTCCACTCCAACCATACAGAGGAAGAAAAATGCATGGATGATCACACATAGAAGGTGTTTATGGACTAGGCCTGAAAGCAATGCCCATCACTTCCATTAATTCTCCAATGACTAGAACTTAATAACATGGTTACACTTACCTGCAAATAAAGTTGTGAAATATATTTTAGGTGCATCCAGAAAGAACAGGAAACGGATCTGGCGAGAAGCTAGCCAGTCACTAAAATACAAAGCCATCTTTTACTCATCCGTTTGCTTTCTTCCTTCAATTTCAAATACTAATTTTTATTCCCTGAGTGGTTTGGAGCCATAATAGATGTTCAGTAAAATTTTTTGAATGAATTAAATTAACATTCAATTCAATAAACATATATTTAGTACTGGAGACACGAATATACAAAGACACACACTATCTTTCAGGGACTCTTATGGTGTATATGGGAAACAGACAGGCAAATAATATAAATTGAGATTAATATGGTAAGTTCAGAAATTAAAGCACATGCAAATAACTGTGGCAAAGTCATCTCTAATTTCTTTGAGGATATAGCACTTGAAATGGAATATTTTAGAGGATGAATAAGAATTAAGTGGACACATATGAGTGAAAGTAATTTTGGGCAGATGAACTAGAATGCCAAGCCTTGGAAGTATGAAGCAGCTTGGAATTTTTTCCAGGAACTCTAAGTAGGTAAGAAATATTGCAATACATATTACAAAAGGGAGTGGGCATGAAAGACTTCTACTGGTAGTGGTATTTAAAGTAAAATCTGAATTATAAGGAAGACGTGAAGATCTAGGAAAAATAACACTCCTGACAAACAGAATTGTTAGAACAAAGACCCTAGGGTGGGTGAAAGGTTTGTGTAGTTTAAGAATGAGAAAATTCCAAAATGGTTAGAAGACAATGAGTAGTAGGAGATGGGGTCAAAGAAGAAAGCAGAGGACCTGTCACCAGAAGTCGGGGTGGGGGTGTATGACTAGATGTAGGTTTTAAAACTACCGCTTTGACTGGTCTCTCTCTGGAGACTTTGTATTAGGGAAGTAGGAATAGAATTTGGATGACCTTTTAGGAGGCTATTTTTGTATTTCAGAGGACAGATGATAATAGCTTAGACTAGGATGATAGTGATGGAGATAGAAATAAATGGATGGGTTAGGGTGCCATGGAAGGATAGGGCTTGGTGAAGAATTAGAGAAAAAAGAAAATTCAGGAAGGGTTCTTGACTTGCAAACTAAATGTATTTTTTTGTGGTACTCAGATTAGAAAGTTTGGGGTTTTCAAAACTGAAGAATTTAAATAAAGTAATATGATCAAATTTATGCTAAGTGTGGTCCTTTTAAGTGTGTGTGGAAAAAATGGTTGAGGGATTGAGGACTGGGAAAATTAAGGCCTCCTAGGAAGCTATTAGAATACTCCAAGAAAATGAACCTGAATTAAAGCAATGATGATGAAAATACGGGAGAGTAGATATGAAACTGATGGAACTTTCTAAAATGAGAAAAGGGGAAAAGAGTAGTCTAGAAAGGTAAGATATGCTACCAACTGAGATTGTAAATAGGAAATTATAACTTCAGTTTGGAACATTTTCAGTTTGATGTGCTTATGGGCTATCTAGAAGGAAATGTCTACTATGTGTCTGTACATAGGATCCTGGAACTTTGGGAAGAAGCCTGGAATGCATCTGTAGTTGTAAAAAGTCTTTATTATGTAAGTATAGTTAAAACTAGAGGAGTATAGGAGTATAAGAGAAGTGTGTGCAGAGTGTGAAGAAAAAAGGATTGAGGATGGAATCTCTGAAACACTCGCATTTAAGAGATAAAAAGAGAAAAGCACCTGTGGGTGGAAACTTAAAGAACAGCCAATGAGTTAAGAGAGAGCCAAAGGTGACAGTATTATGATGACTAAAAGAGAAGAGAGAATATAAGCCCTAATAGTGTCCATTTGATTTAACAGTAAGGTGGTCACTGATGACCTTGGCAAGGTGGTTTGAAGAAGGGTTAAGAGGGAAAAACTGAAGACAGCTAAAGTAGGCTGTTATCACTAGATTGTTTGAGAAGGAAAGAGGAAACTTGCAATTGGTTGAGAGTGCTGTGGTGGCAGCATACAGACTAAAGAAAACATTTTATTTTAAAGAATAGGGCGGCAGGCCTTGGGGGGATGACTTGGGTCTATTGTACCACAAGGAGAAGGTGACAGTAAAGAGAAAGGTTAAATACACAAAAGAAAGGCTAATAGAGATAAATCGAGAGGAAATGAGAGACCTTGTAGTGAGTGTTTAAATTGATGGATTAGTCTTACCTGGAGGGACAACTTTCCCCTGAGATTAGAGAAAAGAAATTGAAGGTAAGTGTGATGTATATAATGAAAAATGCCTAGTTCCCTCTCAATAGATTTCAAAATTGTCAAAGAAAAACAGAATACAGTCGTGCTCAGGGTTCATGTAGGGTGACATTTTCCATAGCACACAATTAATGTTGGAAAATGAGATGTTATAATGAAACTATGTTATTCTTCATAGTTAAGATAGGTCAATGGAATGAGGAAATGATTGGGCAGAGATTATGACCATTGCATTAGCCATCAATTCTCTGTGAATGTGGATCAATGTGATCTTTGGAGTAGCAAGGAAAGCCATTTACTATATAATCAATGTATAATGCCCTTATATTTTCTCTCTTTGATTTTCAATAATAAGCTTTTATCAAAAGCTCTGCAATTATAGGACTATCTGTAATGTTAATACTATATCAGAGTTTGTAAATTCTCTCTACAAATATTTATTTTCAGAACAGTGTTTGAAGTTTGGCGATAAGTATTATTTTTTAAATTTAGCTTTCTATTTATTTACCTCTTTTTTTCTTTTCTTCAGAAAGAATTTAAGGTAATCATTAATATTAGGAAAGCTAGTCATTGAGTCTACACATGCAGTAAATATTTGAGTGTATGAATGAAATAACACAGGTATGCCCTATAGCAAAGAGGAACACCTTGATTTAACTACCATCATCACATTCTCACAGAGCTGTGTGTGCATAAGAGTCAGGATTCCGTGGCATTACTTTTTCTTATATTTTCCACAGAAACAAACACCTGGAATGTTGCCTGATGAGCCCAGCTATTCTCCATCTGTTTTGTCCTGGATTTATTCCCATTTGCTATGTAGTTGTGGATAGGGGTTCTAAGGGGAACAGGAATTTGTAATCCTAGGTCATAGGAATCAGTAAAATCTTGGCTTAGTGACTTGGCTATGTAACATGTGAGAGTGCACTGGGAAAATGTTTTGTATTTATTTAGAGGAAAATCATCTGATGGGTTATGGATGAGTTTACTAAAAGTCATTCCTTTTTGTGAGTGTAGTTATAATCATATAAAACCCAGTTAATCAGACTAACTGTGGAGAACTCTTGTTTGACTCTGAATTTTAGAACATTTAAAGTAAATGTGATTTCATCACTTGTAAATGTACATCACATTTAATATTAGGCTGAAGGCATTTTCTGAGTAGGCTTTAAGAAAATTTAATATAAAATAATTGTAACCATAAGATATCAATTAATTATCCATGAATAGATATTTCTAGAGAGACTCATAATACATTAAAAGAGCTACTAATCTTAGTGCTTGCAGAATCCATTCAGAGTCTAATGCAAAACACTTGCTTGATCTATGAAAAGGGAATAAAAATGTCCTCTCTTCCTTGCTAGGCCTATGGACAGTTTGGAGCTGGTAACGTTATTGTAAATATGTGAAATGGTACATCAAAATGTGTTCCAACACTAAACTTAGACATTTGATTACAGTTAAGTTGTCACGCAGCCATGCCTACTTTTTCTGCAATTCCAACTTCATGTTTAAAATAATAATTTATATTCCGAAGAACTTCAATAGAACTGACTTCTTGTTTCACAAAGTATGGATATCATGCCTTCTGTGTTGCAAAGAAGCACATGTGTCTCATTTATCTTTTAAGGTAAGAGTAGAAACACAATATAGTTATATCTTTAGAATATAAATATACTTCATTTAAAAAGTATTCACATATGTCTATTATAGGCAATTTAACGTGTTGTAGTTTTAATTATAAGAGTTTTAAATAGGTAATAACTGACCTGTCAGGTGACTATGACAGCTGTCCAGCCACATTTTTATGGAGATAAAAATAGACCGCTTTTCTTGTGTTTGACATGTTTTATTTGTTCAACATTTCATGCCTATTGAGGAAAGTAGGATAAATACTAACCAATGCCCTCTGTTATGTGCTCATGTAGTACCCTTATCTTCCCATTCCATCTGCCTTTTATCTCTTCTCTTCTCTTCTCTTCTCTTTTCTTTTCTTTTCAGTTGTTCATCCCCACTATTCTGTTTTACAGACAAGAACCATGTCTTATTTGTTCATCACTCTGCCACTAATGTCTTGCCCAGTTTCTTGCACAGGGTATATGTTCTATAATACTTGTTGAATGAATGAACTCCCATTTTATCAAAGAATGAATAAGTTAAATGATTTGCTCAAGTTTATCCAGAAGCAGAATAGAAATCCATTTCTTTTATTTCTGGGTCTCATTTTACACTGCCTTCCCTGGACTATTTTCATACGGTTTAGCCCTCAATAGTGGTAATCAAATGGTAACCAAATTTAAATATGAAGCATAGTGACTGATCTTCAATTTTTTTAAGAACTCTTACAGAGAAAACGGACGGATGTTATTAGTCATCTCAACTCAGGGAAAATTAAGGGAAATGATTCAGTTCTAGAATTAGGAATATGAGGGGATAAATCAGGGAGATTTTCCTGGCAGTGTCTTAGCACAAATTTTGGAATTGGTGTGAGGAGATACTTGAAAACTTTCTTTTTCTGAAAATCATTAGAAATTCAGTGGCTGTTCATCACACATAAATGATGGGGAAGTAATACCATTGAGCCTTTGGGCTTAGCTAGAAAACCCCATACACAAACATTGCCACCTCAATATCACATACTTGGTTAAAATTCATTGAGTTATACATTTTTCAATTTGTACTATACCTGGTAACCATAGCTTAAAGGTTTTTTTGCTATTAAAGATAATTACTTGCTAAAAATATTTTCTTTCCTCCACAAACATAGTTAGGTTGTTGGATTTGAAGTTATGAAGTCTTGAGTATCCTTTAAAACTGAAAAAATAATTTAATAATTTTTATTACTGAAGGCAAATCCAAAGAGATATTTCTTCAATGATGGATAAAGCCAGGAAGTCATTTATGATTGAATAAATGTTCATACTTCCCCAGCCAGTAGGATTTCTTGAGGGAATAAAAGGCAGTAAAATAGAAAAATAAAAATTCACTGTTGGGTGTCTGTAATTCAGTGTTGCTAAATTTCTCATCATTTGTTTAAAAGGTTGTGATCTGTGGATGTATGAGTCTTCATGGGCCTTAGACTTGTTGAAAATCTCTAAAAGAGCCCTGAAACCCAAATGAACAGTTGATTAATTCAGAAAAGTCTTTGTTACTCTAGTCTAAATATAAGTTCAACTAATTTTCCTTTGAAAAGAGAAAGAAACAGTTCAAGGCAATTTTGATGAATTATAGTCTTCATGTGAAACTGTAAGTAACTTGCAGTGCTTGCTGCATTTAGAAAATAAAGTATTATCCATCCCCAGTATATATCTTTCTTTCCTTATGTTGTTTTTGTCCAGAATATCCTGAAAAGGCTTTTCCCATTAGTAATAGAGAAAATAAAAGTTTTAATTTAAAAGTCTGTCTCAAATTTGCTCTAAGTACCTGTTAAAGTAAATAAGAGTCAGCTTTTAATTTAGTTTGTTCAAAGATTCTAACTTTCTTGTCAAACATCCTGGCCCTTCTGCCAAAACCTTGGACTCAAGAGAAATGAAAGAAGTACTGGAAAACTGGATAGCCACTAAATATATAGATCAATCAATCAATCAATCGCAACCCTTACTTCACACCATACAAAAACTTAACTCTTAATTAATCATGGACTTAAATGTAAGAGCCAAAGTTTTAAAACATGTAGAAAAAAAGAAAGAAACTCTTACTGACATTGTTTAGGCAAAAATTTCATAAAATTAGACAAAAAAGTCACAAACTATTAAAGTAAAAAGGATAAATTGTACTTTACCAAAGTTAAAAAATTTTACTCTTTAAAAGATATTGTTATGAATATTTAAAAATACATGCCATATACTAGGAAAAATATCTCCACAATATATATCTGATAAAAGACTTGTACAGAAAATATGAAGAACTCTTAGAAACTCAACAATAAGAATTAAAAATGGGTAAAGTATTTGATCTGATGTTTCATGAAAAAAGATACATTATAACAAAACTTTTGGAAAAATGTTTAACCTCTTTAGAAAAATGCAAATAAATATCAGGATATGATAACACTATACACCCTCTAATAGGCTAATATTAAAAAGACTGACAATATCAGGTGTTGATGAGCATACAGAAAAATGGATCTTTCACACATTGCTTGTGGGAATGCAAATGGTACATCTACTTTGGAAAATAGTTTGTTGTTTTTTTATGAAGTTAAACATAAACTTGCCACATGACTGAGAAATTACACTCTGGGGTGTTTATCCAAGAGAAATGAAAACATATGTCTGTACAATGAATTGTACCAGAATATTCACAGCAGATTTATTCATAATAACCCAAAACTGTGAACAACCCAAATGTGTATCAACTAGTGAAGATGAACAAATTATGGTATATCTATTAAATAGAGTATTATAAGTAAAAAAAAGTAGTAAATATTGATACACTGAACAACAAAAGGATTTTATATTGAAAAAGTCAGTCACAAAAGTCTACATGCTGCATGATTCTGTTCATATGAAACTTGAGGTAAACCTATAGTGTCAGAAAGGAGATCAGTGGTTATCAGGAATATGATGATGTGATTGCCTATAAAATAGCATGAGTTTCCAGTTTGGGGTGATGGAAATGATCTATATCACAATTGTTGTTAATTACGTTATTGTACATATTTGTTCAAACGCATTTAATTGTACACTTAAAATTAGTAAATTTTATTGTATCTAAGTTCAAGCTTACTATATCTCCAAAGGTGGGAAGACACAGTTAAGCCATTTACAATCTTAAACAGGTGTGATAGAACAGCTAAGTAAATTATTGGGAATATAGCTTGAAATGGATGTGGTGTTTACCATTAAAAAGTCAGTATAAAACCAACATAATGATATTATATACCTATGTGTGTTTTTAAAAACTATTAATGATAGTGGTTCAGTTATCACCACTTTTGGGGAAGACTGGGCTCAGTTAACATTAGGTGAGTTTTTGAACTTTCTGGCTCAGCCTCTGGGAAGGAACAGTAGAATTCCTCTAGTACTGTGCTTTGACTCCTTCTCCATTTTTTCCCCCTTCAGATCTCTCTTTTTCACTGACAGTGTTTAAGAGAATGAGTTATTTTGGGTGATTGAAAAGGTGCTCGATATTCTTCATTTGCTTCTCCAGATCCTTTCCTTTGTTCTCTGCAAGGTAATTTCAATGGACTATATCCTTTCTCCCCTGTATCCCAGTAGGTTTCAGCCAGTTGGAGGAATTGGCAGGGAAACAAAAGAGGAGAGCGGAGACAGGTCTCTGTATTTATTCCTCCATCTCCCTAGCTGCTGAACCAGGAAGTGGCAGTAGCTTCATCTCTCAGTCAGAGGCTTCTGTTGTGGTTGCACCTCTCTCTGGTAATGGAACCTTCTTCCATCTCTTCAGGCCTAGGATGGTAATAACAGTCTATTGTTGCTAGCCCCAGCGTGATTCACCATCACTTGTGGAATTTCTTAACCCTGCCCACATCTTTATAAATAGTCCCTTATCACCTTACTAAATACTCCTCAATTTTCCCATTTTGAATGGGCCATCTGTTTGATACAGAGAGAAAATAGGATATATTCTATTTGAAGTGCAGAGGGATTAATTAAATTTCAAATATATCTGGGCCTGATATTTGTATTTCTGTTTTTCAAATGAGAATATGACTGGAGAGAACAAGTTATCACTAGTACATTTATCTCATGGCTAAAGATGTTTCTGCAGTCAGTACTCTCTAAAGGCTCCGCTTTGCTCCTGCCCTCCCCACTCATTTGCTGTTCTTATAATTAGTGCTGCTGAACCAGGAGTATAGCTTGTTCACTTGGTCTGCCTCTCTTCCTACATTCAGAACCAGTTATGACTGGATCCTAATGGTCCTCATACATATGAAATGTGGTTGTGATCAGGAGCAAACCTGCAAAATTTTACTACATTGGCATTTAGTTTTTAGTAGCTAGGCTATTTCTGCTCATTATAGCAAGTTGAGCTTTGTGGAATCAATGAGTTTCCTCAGATTCTTTAGTTATTATGAAATATATTATCCTTGGGGTTGCAGATTTTCTGTAAATTTAGTTCATTGTGAAAATGCATATATTTTTAAAAAATATAATGACAGTCATAATCACTTTGATATCATTCCCCCACTCATCTGTGAGAGCTAGTAATTTATTATAGATGAATTATAAAAATGCCAATTTCAATTAGTTTTCCATGTATCTTAAAACAAGTGCATATATTTTTTTTTAACTAGGTTACATTAAATCTAGGTCTACTGAATATATTCTGAGGACTGTTGGTGGGAACTAGGTGCATGTTAAATCCAGTGCTTACACTGCTTCATTTTGACTTACCTTTATTTTCTGTTCATTTATTTGTCAATTCTTGAGTCAACCTTGTGACTAGTGCATGATTATTAAAGCCTATAAATGTTTTCCTCCTAACTTTCCATCTTTAGCATATATTGCACCTGCATATAAAACCTAGAGTCTATAATTTTAGGTCCTGAATTTCAAAATTCATCAGATTTAGTAACATCTGAAAGTAAAATTTTGTCACTTTATGCATATATTGTGGAATTATTTGAATTGATTTCATGAGCCTGCTTTTAAATGAACAAATGTGAAGAATTATTAATTGTATAATAAAATACCATATAGCACTTTTTATTTTCTATTGAGAAATTATATTCCTTATATAAATTGATTCTTTTAACATCTCAGATCAGAGACAGATAGGACAGAGGAAATGAGCAAGGGAGGGGCCAGGGTTAGAACCCAGGTTTCTTCTTAAAACTTGTAATTTTTCTAAATATATCTATCTGTTGCACCTTAAAATATGGTGTTTTGTTGCTCAAAGGCCCCTACCATTTATGCTTTTATTTTATTCCAATATTTTATAATGAAAATAACCAAATTTACTGAAAAGTTGGAAGAATTTTACAATGAGCATCCATATATATGCCCATTATCTTGATTCTCTCATAAAAATCATATTATATTGACTTGATACATATTTATCCATCCATCCATCCCTCTGTCTATCCATGAATCTTCCACTAATTTTGATGCATTTCAAAGAAAATAGCAACCCAAGTACATGTATTCAGCTAAATATGTCAACATACCATTTTATTTTAAGTATAAATAACTAATATTTCTTTAACACATATTATATATCCAGCACTATGCTAAGCATATTAATTTTAGTTTCTCACTAATATGGCTAACAATGCTTTGAGGAAGGTATTGTCTTTATTATCTCCATTTTCCAAGTGCGAATACAGAGGCTTAGAGTGGAGACATGATTCCTGGCTTATTCTTGGTTATAGAAGTTGTCCAGCTTGTTCAAGATAAGTAAAATTTTAGGATTAGGTCTCTGTAGTGGGCCTGGGATTTGAACTTAGAAAATCTGACTCCATTGTCAGTGCTTCTGTATTAGTTTTCTATTTCTGGTGTAGCAAATTGCCACAAGCATAGCGGCTTTAAACAACATCCCTTATTATCTCCCAGTTCAGTAGGGAAGAAGTCTGGGCAAAGCATGGCCCAGTGAGGTCATTTTCTAAAGGTCTGACAAGGCTGAAATTAAGATGTCAGTTTCCAAGCTCATTCAGATTGTTTTTGGCTGATTTCAGTTTCTTAGAGATATAGAGCTGAGATTCCTTGCTTTGCTGGGTGTTGGGGTTGGGGGTGGAGGTTTCCAATCTACTCCTAGAGACTGATTACCTTCTCATGCTTTCCATGTGGCCCCACTCCACCAATGGTGGATTGAGTTCCTCTCATGATTCAAATCTAATTTTTCCTCTGCTTCATCTCTCTGCCTCTAGCCAGAGAAAGTTCTCTGCTTTTAAGAACTCATGTGATTAGCTTGGACCCACCCAGATAATATAGGAAAATCTCCTTATTTTAAAGTCTATAATCTTACATTTGCTAAATTCCTTTTGCCATGTAACATAAGATAGTCACAAGTTCTGAGGATTAAAACATCTCCGGGGGACCATTCTTCCTACCACAGCTCCCAATCACAATCATATGCCATTGTTTTCAGTACTCCACAATTTTAAATAGGGTTCTTTATCACTCGACATTTTTTAAAAACATACCTTTGCTAAGAATAAAGCATAAAAAATGTAATTCAATATATGAAGACAAAATTTGTAAAAAAATATTTAGTTTTTGATTTCTGGGAACATTTTGAAAGCCATAGGGTATTAAGATGTTGTTAATTTCAGGTGAAAATCCCCTTCTTTATACAACAAACCATTTTGTATTTATTTGAGGCATTTTATCTGATTTGTTCCATCAGGTGTGTGAAAATTTATAAATATCTAGTTTTGTTTATTTTGGTGGATAATATACAAATTACTACAACTGCTCTCAAGCCTTAGGCCTTTTCTCAACATCTGTTTATTCTGGTTATATCCTGAAGGGCATTCTATACATCACTCCATTGGTGCACCCAAACAGCAACAAATCAGAAGACACAACAGATGGGATTGAATTGTTTGTGAATGGCAGATGTTGGTCATTTATTCCACGATTGTCAGAGAGATGATTAAGGTACTAGGGTGGACAAAGTCTGAGATATCTAAATTCCCTAACTGGCTTTTTTGCTTCACTTTACCATGCCCAGCATATCCACTGTCTTTTATTACTAGAATATCTTTTATGAGATATGAAAACCCCTGTATGACCAGATAAATGAAGTTACCTAAGTCATGTAAAAAGCCTTTGTCCTTGCAAATATGGACAGAATAATGTTATTTACAATAGCTTTTGTGAGGGGTCCTAGTCTCTGAGGTGAGTTGGGACAGAAGTAATAATTCTCATATACCTGTACTTTCAACATCCATACTGATGCTGATGAAAAATTCTTAACCATACCCCTTGCAGTATTTCTTGTTGATGTTTTCACCACCCTCTCTGTTATAATATTTTCTTTAAAAATTTTCAGGTCATGATTGATATATGACTCATCTTTACAGCCCTAACATTTCCCAACATTGAGCATCCTACAAAGCAGGCACTCAGTTTTTGTTTTGATTACTTAGTTCCATCAATCATACATTTACTTTTCATAGAGCTATTTTGGGTCTTTGTTATATTAGTTCTGGTTAGGCTCTGGGAAGAGAGAGATAAATACAAAACGTTTTACCAAAAGTTAATGGTCTAGTGTGAAAGAAAAACATGTGAATAAATTATTATCATGCAGTAATAAGTGCTAGAATGAAGCATATTAAAGAAACATAGAGGAGAGAGACCTAATTAATGATGAATACTTGAAGGAGATGTAAACATGTGTGTGTATGTGTGTGAGTGTTTATGCATGCACCTTCATGCAGTTTTATGAACTAAGACTGAAAATGTATTGTGAGCCACTAGATTTCTATTTGCCTTGGGATATATATATGTATATATATACACACACACACACCTATATAATATATATAATAATATATAATATATATGTATGTGTGTGTATGTATGTGTGTGTGTGAATGGTATATTTTAGAGTGGTGTGTAGAAACAATTTGGACAGTTTCCAACCTTTTAAACCATGGCAGGTACCTCTAAATGGTAAGCATGGAAAAGGGCATATTTTGTAGATCAAATTAGGTAAAGCCAATAGGCTATTGGCATATAATGGATACTACACAGAATTCAAATAGTGTTGTATAACATTAATGATTTTAGGAAACTAGATATGAGATTTATTTCTGCATATGTTTTCTTTAGATTAGTTATTTATCTATCCAAGCAAATGCATAATCAAATTACCATCCTAATAAAACACAAAACAAAACAAAACAAAATAAAACAAATCACCATCCTGCCATAAAATTCTCAGTCTTCTAAAATGTCTTAAAGTACAGTAAACTTCTAGGCATCATGCAATTCTGTGAATATCTCATTGATAGACTGATTATCAGTGATCGGATTGTTCTGTTTTTAGCAGCCATTTCCCAGCAGTTCATTTTTCTGCATGATATCCACATCATGGCAGAGACCCCACAATATTTCTTCTTTCTCCCTCCTGTCCTTTGTCTGCTTTCTCTTCTCACTTTCCTTAATTTCAAGACGTATATATGGAATGTTACCTGGGTGCCGAGCACTGGGTTGTGTACTGGAAAGGGAGCCAAATGAGGAAGGGCACACTGTCCTGCCCTGCCCATAAGGAAAGTAGAATATACTTGTGGACAAAATATTTAAACACTAATGAAAGCACAATGTCCTGTGCTACTTAGTACTTGGTGGACTGAGAGGTAGGGAAGGAAGAAGTCAATGAGAACAAATTTATCCTTGAATTTATCACTGAACATTTGCCCCAGTTTATTTCAGTTTAACTAGAAATCATGGCAGAATTGCAGGGGGAGGAGGAAGTGGTTAACTCCTCAATGATATAATGTTAGTGCCCTGGTTCCCCTGTTGTGAGGTGTGCATGAAGAGTTGCTTCTCCAGTAGTGGTAATACATTTTTTTTATGTTGATTTGCCACCATTTGGCCATTAACCTTTGAGATCCATGACTTGTCTTTATAAGAACATAGTTGGCAGGAGGTAAGGGTGAAGCATATAACCATGGGAGAGAGCAGGTGTAACTATTTTACTAGGATTTCAGGTTGGCACCTTGGCATCCTCAGTATGCTCCGTGCTTTAAAGCTGTTCAACTGGCTTCTCTAACCTAAAAGTAATTTGGCTTGTAAAAGTCAGTAAAAAAGATTTTCATATTTGGTGACAACCTGACCTTATTCTCATGAATCAATATCAAATGAAATGTGAGTGGCATGAAGCCACGCATCTTATTAGCAGGTAAGAGTCTAATTGCATTTTCTTTAGCGCAAACATGGATGTAAATAAAGCATGAATCAATAGATAATGGTGCCTGCCACTGGTGATTATGATGGTATTTATTTTGTCGTGCAACCTATATCAAATTAATGAGTTTAAAGCTTAAACTTCTCTTCGAATATCATATCCAGGCATTGAAAGCTCTCTTGAGGCTTGAATATCTATTATTTTTTTCTCTTGTAGGAATTGCTGGCCACAGCTGTAAATATGATTTTCTTTTCTTCTTAAGAACAAAGGAACATGGGTATGGTTTACTTAAATGAGAAAGTCTACAATTCCTCGTGTGCAACTCTGAACTCTTTTTGGTAACAAAAAGGATGTTTTGTATTAGTACCAAAATGAGGAGAGTAGGTACTTATACTTAAAATCTAGAAATTACTTTCATCCTCCAAGTCTTCAGTTGTTTTAAACATCATGCCTTTAATGGGAGACTTTATTGACTCGTTGGTTCTAATTTACTTTGTAGAACAAGTGTTAGAATCATGGAATTTTGGGGATTTTTGAGAGGTCTACATCCAGTAATCCAACCTTGTTCTACCCTGGCACATTGGATTGTGAGACAGAAATAGTCCCTTGAGATTTCCTTTAATGGCTCAACCCTCCTTTCATTACATTTGTTTTCCAAACATATTCTCGTCTGCATCATCATTTTCTTTTAATTTTAATTTTTTTTTCACCTGCCTCCTAATTTTAGAAAATATCATTTGCTGCTCCATATTTACTGTCATGCCATATCTAGTCTTTTTTATTCTTAAAGTTAAACTCATTCCTAAAGGTAAGGTGTATATTTCCCTCCTGGTCATCTTTGAAACTTTCCAGTTTGGGAATGGAGTCCGTGTGGTTTGATCAGCTGATAGAGAATGGGTACGATTTTCTCCCATCCTTTTTCTTTGCATTTCTAATTGATGTGTTCAATTATTGCCTCCACTCCATCACTAGAATTAAATAAAAGAGAACACAGAGGATGCCAGCCTTCTCCATATTTCCATAAAGCCATAGGCAATTTTCCTTAAATATCAAGCTCCCTTTTTCTCTTCTTGTCAACAGTTGGAGAACTGACCTTTTACTCTGAAAACAGGCAAGAGATCCTGTAATTTTCGATGTTGCTTGAATTTAACTTGAGCTACGTTTTCAACTAATGCTGCCGTGTGGCTACTAATTCTCACTTTGTTAGAATGTGGCTTTGTCAGAACACAGATATTGTTAGTACCTGTCTCCTGTAATTTCCACAGTGAATTCTCATTCATAAATCTTTGAGACAAGTGCCAAACCCAAAACATTAACTGAGACAAATTAGAAAGCAAAATCCTTTGAAAATATACAGTACATTAACAAGAGTAGGAAATGCTTAAGACAGCACTGTTTTAGTGGGCATGATGGAAAGCCTTTTGAAATGTTTGGGTATTATACATGGATTCTTCTTTTTATATGTCATTCTTTAAAAATTATAGATGGAAGAGATGGCTCTTTACCATGTGTTTTAAGAACACTGGGAAATCCTTCTTGTCCAAATGCTTCTCCAAAGCATTCTACTTCTACTTCTCCTTACTGCTAGGATTATCTTTTTATAACAATATTCTTATCCTGAACTTCCTTGCTTAAAATCCTTTGAGGCATTCAGGATAAAGTTCAAAATTTAAAGGTCAGCCCATAAGACCCTTCATTTTCAGACTCATCTTTGTGCCTTGCACATCACCCAGAACCAATCTGAATGACTCACTGTTTCTTCCACATCTCATCCTGTTTCACACCTGTGCCTTCTTCATGAAGTCTTACGTGCCTGGAACATTCTTTCTCTCTTATCACCAAATTTATCATTCTATAAAAGTAATCTCAGTTGTCCCACTATGTATGAAGACTTCCCAGAATATTTCCCTGCAAATGCCTTTGTTTCTATAGCATAGTAAACTTCTGTTGTATTGTTTAAATCTACTGCAATCAATGGTACTTAATTGCTTATCTCCTCTGACATAAAATCCCTAGGGAAATGGAAGTTCCTTAGTCAAGATATATCTTTAGCACTTTGCACAGTGCCTGGCACATTACAGGTGTTTAGTAAGGATTTGTTGAGGGACAATGTAAATGAATAAATTAATATTTAATATTTCAACATTGAAAATTCAATTTCTTGCTTTAATGACAGTTTACTGTTATTCTTTTTTGCAATGCAAATATTATGAGTGAGATAATACATCAACTTACTAGTACTTTGAGCTCCTTCAGTGCAACAAATATCCATCTGAAACTACTTCATGAAGTACTGAGATTGACCTAAAGATGAACTTCTTTACTATTTAAGTGATAAGGAAACTAAAGCCAAGAGACACAGGCAAAGATGACTATATAGTGAGCTGTGGAGCCAAAACTAAAACCCAGGTTCCTCTTTTTTAATCTCATGGCCTCCCCACTACACAAAAATCTCCAATGTGAGAGATCCCACCATTCTTATAAGAATATGTAAATAGTAGAGTTGAGAGACCCATCCACTCTTTATATTTCTCCACTGTGTTTGGATCTGCTACTGAGAAACACAGTTGATTATTTTTTCTTGTAGGTATGTCGAAAGGTTTTGGTTTTTTAAAAAGAAGAATAGCAATATAATCATGTGGCACTAAACAATTGGTCCACTGCTCTGATTTTGGCTCAAGCTCAAGGAATAGAGATTATTTTCCAAAATAGTCAATTTAGACTTTGTAGTTTTGTATGCTTTATTGATCCGTTTATCACCCATATTTATGAGGAAATTGCTGTAGGAGAATGGTAGTCTGATGAGTCTGCCAAACTCACATAAATATTCCCCCTTAAGGTGGAATATGTAACAACCACCTAAACCCATTTGATGTTCTTTGCCAGCTTGGTCATTACACTATCATAGTTTTGTCCACAAATTTTACACATTTTGATTAAAGTATACTCATTAAGAATAGTAAGAAAGATATCAAAGATTATAAATTT
The DNA here is from genome assembly GCA_029593785.1 of Cabassous unicinctus. NCBI lineage: Eukaryota > Metazoa > Chordata > Mammalia > Cingulata > Chlamyphoridae > Cabassous > Cabassous unicinctus. Next base: position 46,923 of record JAQZBX010007432.1, read on the forward strand.
CAGTGGGAGGGTTATAAATTTTTGTAACAAGTACGGAATGTTGTAATTGCTAATAAGAAAACAAAATGTTTTTCAGTTTTAAAATTCAATGACTTGTTAGGAGCTAGAGATTTAATCACAATATCTGCAAATTCTACATCTTAATCCTTCTTCTATCCACAGAAAACATCTTTATCTTCAAAAACTCAACTGTGTCGTGGCCCATTTCTATAGAATCATAGGTCTGCACAGTAGAGCTCATTATTTTGTCTTTGTGTTTGATTAAATATTTAAGCCAACTAAGACATTTAATCCTTGATAATCTGTTAAAGCATCTTAAAAGCCCCTTCTGTGAATAATTCATATTTAACATCTCATAAAATCCCTCCCGTTGTATTTTAAACTCTTGTTCTAACCCCATGAAAATATGAAATAGGTGGCTACCCACTGCATAGTAAACTTTGAAAGAACTGAAGATTATGACCAAATAAACCTGCAGGCTTTTAACTTAAAAAAAAAAAAATGGTCTGAAGGCTTTTTATTTAATTGATTAATTAATTAATTAATTATAAATCCCCTAGATATGTTTTGTGAAGTGGGAATAATCATATCTCTGTTTCTCTAAGCATAAAATTGATCAGTAGAGGACAGATTGTTTTTTCCTCTAGAGTTATATACAACTTGAAAATTGATTTGGGAGAAGGAGGATGATTTCAGCACACCGAGAATCAAACCTTTTATACAGAAGTTAATCAAATTTCATGTAGCAAGATTTGAAAGCTTTGGACTCTTTTATGGAATTCTGTATTATCTTCCTTTAGCAATCTTAGGTGAAATTTTGTTTACTTAACTTGATGAATGGGGAACATATAAGGCTTTAGAAATTATAATGTTTGTTGAAAGATGGCTCCATTGCATTGCAAAAGTGGTATTCAGTTTTGGTTTTTGACCAGTAACCTTTAGAACTTGCTCAGGTCAACTTCTCCTCTGACCAATGAACTAAAGCCTGGCTGATTTTGAAGTTTCTCCCGTTTCCAATATTACTTTGCGAGATGCTTACTGATTCCCAATGTCCCTAAGGGTATCAGATAATTGATATAGCCCCCAAGAGTTCTACCATGATAAGAAAGAAGTGGCTTGGGGTGGGAACTGTACTCAGACTGTACTAGGCTGACTTGCAGGGTAGGGAGACTGTACTTTTAAGCATGGACTTAAATCTTATCCTTAGATACATTTGTCATTTCCTGTTTGAAAGGGAGGAAGGGAGTGTTTCTGTATTGGTTTGCTTGGCAGAATGAATGACTAGGGAACAGAACCACAGGCAGATCTAAGGATTACATATTGCCTGCTCAGCTCCAAAGGAGGTACTTTGTAAAGGCAGTTGCTTAGGATGGGTGGATTCCAAGCTGTTTGTATTGCTCTTCTCTTTAAGTGTATTTTTGAAACATTTAATTAGAAGAGTTTTGTTGTATCTATTTTTGTGCTATTAAGAATAGAATTGGTTTCAAGCAGTACTCTGCTTAGATTTACATATCATTGATTTTAAACCAATTAAAATAAACTTAGTCTTTAGGCTTAATCTGAGTAATAAAAACTGCCTTGAAAGAGAATATTTGGTCATGCGGTGCTATCTTCATCTCTTTTCAGTACCCATATTGTGAAACTGAACTCTTATGAAATTGCTTCCACTTTTGCACTAGAGCAGATCCTTAAATTCGTATAATGTTAGTGAAACCTTCATCTTTTAAAAATGAACATGGCCTTTATGCCAAACTTTGTTTTCCTTTATCAAATTTATGCTTACTTTTTAAAGAAATATATTTAATTTAATTATTTGAGTTGGTTATGTGTGAATTTTAATCTAGAATTTTGTAAAACTTCAATTTAAAAAATATCATACTTGATAAAATATCCCTTCAAATTATTGAGAATAGGTTGGTATAAGACCTGAAATAAAATATCCACTGATTAAAACAAATTTGAGTTTCAAAGACTATGTCTTTGGGTAAAAGTACAACCCACAGCACTGCATGATATTTTTCCAGCTTTCTGATTTTAACTAGTATCTGATGTTTTATTATACAATCTTAGCTAATGTTAGAAGCTAATATATAGTCTGCAGATGTCTGTACTTGCTTGTTCACTTTGATTCCTTTCAATTGTATTAGTCCTTATTTGCCCTACAGATCAGTTTAGATTCTATCCTTGAATTTTTCTGTTTTACTTATTAAAAGTACTAGGCCTTGACATAATTTCCTTTGACACTGCAACAATGTAGTGAATCATGTTGTCCCTATCTTAAATGAATCATGTTGTCCCTATCTTAAAGGTAAGACTATTAATCTGTTCCTCATGATTAAAACGATGTCTAAGGTCACACAGTCACCGATAGGAGGTGTTGGGACTTGAACCTGGGTCTTTTGATCCCCAATTATGTTTTTTTTTGTTGTTGTTGTTACATGGCCATTCATGTCTTTTGCTTCAATGGTGAGTAAGTTAGATTTTCTAGAATTTTGAGACTTAAGCAATGGCATATAAAGTTTAAAGACCCTTAGGATATGTGCTGTGAATCCGAACCTGTATGAAAATATGTTGTGGATTCAGTTTAGCTTTCTCAAAGTCACAACGCAAATTCAAGACACAATTTCATTCATGTGAATATAGATTTTTAAAAGTTAGTTGCCATTTATTGAGTATGTGCCAGACTTTAAGATAAGAGATAAGACTGCATCATTAAACTTAATGCTTAAAAATCCATGGGTTGCAGAGAGGGAGAACGCGGTACACAGAGAACTACAGTGGCCGTCACAGCCCAGAAGCTGCTGTTGGACGGCTGCCCGTATAGCTGCAGAGAAGGTGAAGAAATAGAACATCACCTGTTATTAAAAAATGTATACATATAAGTCTCTGGCGATTTGTACTCAGAATCAGTGCTTAAAATTTTTTGCAGTGATTAAAAGGAAATGAAAAGAGGCGTGCTATTAAGAATTAAGAGGATGTTCTCAAGGCTTTCTGAAAAGACATGCAATGAGTAATTCCCATATCTCCTCTTAAAGAGACACTTTGCAAGAGCTGGCAACTGCCTTTCCTGGCAGGATAATTAATAGCCACATGCCAAGGAATGCTTTGTAAGGGTGTCTCCTTGTGGCCAGCATCTTTCATCAACTTTAACACTTTTCTGGCAGGGTCAGGGCATTCCTTTGATGGCTTTGGCTTCATTACAGCAAAGCTTAGTTGCTCCGAGGTGGCCTCAGTAGACCCAGCTTCAGAAACTCAAAAGCAGAGATGACTTAGGAACCAGCTTATGGATTTGTCCTAGCTGAGACAAGAACTGACTGGATTTGAGGAAAGGCATGATAGAGAATTGCTGCTACATACCTGTATCAGTACATCCTGCTTGATTAGGAGCTGGGGATTGAGGAGGCCATCAGGGGGAGACTGAGGCTTCTGATAGAAGGCCATGGCAGGAGTCTGCCAAGCCTCATTGCTAGGATGCCTGGGAACCTGTGGGTCTCTGCTCTTACATAAATCAGTCGTGGCTATCAATGAGACATTGCTGCCATATTGTAGAATCTCACACTTATTAAAATGTTAAGAGGATTTGAAGATAATTGGAATGGAGTTTTTCTACACATCCCTTAAATGCAAATGACTAGAAATATTAGATTGAAGCTTATAAGTGACTTAACCTTCTGTTTTATTCATTCTGTATTTATT
>JAQZBX010007433.1:0-50599 GCA_029593785.1 Cabassous unicinctus
TTCAAAAGCTGGGGAAGGTTTGAGAAGGATTCTTCTGGCAAACACATAATGTATAACTTTCTTCTGTCTAACATGCTTTAGTATGCCTAAGTATGACCCTTGGCTATGGCTATTCTCCCCTCAACTCTTGAAACTGAGAGAATGTCTAAGATGATTCTTGGTCACTGGCTCTCCTCTTACCACTGACATCAGAATTTGCCATTAAAGCCCTGTCATAGTTTCTCATCTTTTTGTCTCGCACCATCCTATTTCTAATTCCTACTTCCTAGTTTTTAATTAGCTATCCTCTTCTTTCAAGCTCTTCTTTTTTGTTGGCCTATTCTGTTTCCTGTCATGTCCCTTACTTTTTGACTTTCACACAAATCAGATGCATTTCATAGATGTTACCAATAAGATTACCCCTTTCCTTCTGTTGTGGAAACTGACCAAACACAGTGAAAGAGGTATATTCTCTAAATCTTCTACTCTTCTAAGCTTTTTACCAAGTGTTTTCTCCCCTTCTAGATTTGATAAGGTGACCAATGCTAGAATTTTTTGGAAATCCAATCTACATATAAAATATTATGACATCCGTCTTCTACCACCAAAGTGTGACATGACTGAGGACAGGAATTTTTATAATATAGCCAACATCCAGCACAATATCTAGAACATAGTAGCCACCAAATAAGTGATTGTTGAATGAATGAGAATCCGAGGTGAATTGTGGCTTTCTATGATTTGTACATTTGGTAGAGAGTAAGGATTTTCGAGAATTTTATGTGAAATGACAAAATTCATGACAAAATATTATTTAATGTGAAACTTTTAGTCATGACTTCTCTTTTATACTGTTTTCAATACTGTACCTTCAATTTAAACTTCAAGATATAGTACAGAAACAGTATTATTCATAAAGATTTCCAAGAAACAAAGTACAGTTGTGTATCTGATTCCACTCCAAAGACAGAACCCCCCCAAAAAAAATCAATGGATTATTCCTTTAATTTGAAATGTTTTAGCCTCTCTTATCAAAGATAACTGAGAGTTTTCTAGAATTCCATATTCTGGCCTCTAACAATGATATGAAAACGGTCATTTTCAAAGGCTAAAAACAAAGACATATATTCAACTGGGATTCAAGGACCAACATTGAACAGAGTCAAATATCATGCTCAAGAAAGCTAGTCAAAACACCCATATGCTATTTATTCCTCACTTTCCAACTCAGTTTTTTCTATAAATTTTAGTTTTCAATGAGAAAAATAGCATTTTTCCATTTGTTATTGTGACAGGATCCACAACCATTAGAGTACAATAACAAATTGATGGAGCACAAAGACCACAGCAAGATATGTATATACATTTAACAAAGAAAAGTGCAATAGCTCAACCAATCTGACCACATACCAGGTACTGTCCCAGAACCATGAGATGCAAATACAAATACAGTCTCTGCTCTCAAGGAATCTATAAGTCCAGTGGGAGTGACAGGCTGGGAAATCAATGATTACATGGAGTAAATTAAGGACTATTTACAGCTACATATGGGACACTGGGAAAGCACAGAGGAAGAGCCTCTGGTAGAACATGGCAGCTTTGGGAATGTTGCCCAAAGTAAATGACAACAACCCATTTTCATCTTCAGGAGTCAGCATTCTAAATAATCTATTTTCCCTAAATACATCCACAACCAACAGATAATTTCTTCCCTTCCAGTCATTCCATCCTCCCTTTTTTTGCTATGTTCAAATTGACAACTTTCAAATCTTGAAATGATTTGGGTTAAAAATAAGTAACTTTCTTGGTGGCATCTCTAAATGAATGCTCCTTTGTTGAAACTACTATAAACTTATGAATGAAAATTATATTCCTGTGTTACTTCATAGATATTATCATTCTTAGTAGAATTCAGCAAAAGTTTCAATACACAACAGTTGAAAATGCATAATGGCTACTTTCTAGGTGCACTTTAACTTTCCCCAACCAACTTCCCCTATTTTACAGGCTACCATCTCTAACTCACACTCATAGCCAAATCTACTTCCTATTACCTGAATGTACTTCTCTTTGGAACCAAGTCATGGGTGAGGCAAGAAAGCACCTAGAGAGAAAAATGTAAAGAGACACACTCAGGGTGCAAGGCCACCCTGCAGTTTCATGACCTTGAAAGTGAGTGCCTTCTTAAATTTTGCATCCTAGGCTCCTCTCTTGCCTAACTCTAGCCCCTGACCCTACTTTTCCCACTTCTAAACTACCTACCTTCTCCAATAAATAAAATGTTTTATTGCTTCAAATCCAATGCTGAGAAAATAATATCTAAAAATAAGAAACTAATTTAAATATAATTTTACATCTATTTAAAATCATGTTTTCAGGAAATGGATGTGGCTTAATCTATTGGGTTCCCATCTACCATATAGGAGGTCCAGGGTTCGACTACAGGGGCCTCCTGGTGAAAGGCAAGCTGGCCCACATGGTGAGCTGGCCTGAGCAGAGAGATGACCCATGCCGAGTGCTGGCCTAAGCAGACAACTGTGCAGCAAGATGATGCAACAAAAAGAGACACAGAGGAGAGGCAATAAGAGACACAGCAGACCAGGAAGCCGAAGTGGAGCAAGAGATTGCGCGCCTCTCTCCCACGCCAGAAGGTCCCAGATGCTGCCTAAATAGAAGACAAGCAGACACAGAAGAACACACAGAAAGCAGACAGCAAGCGCAAAACAATGAAGGCGGGGGAGAAATAAATGAAACAAATATTTTTTTAAAAATCATGTTTTCAAAAAATTCTTATTCATGATGTGATCTTCGGTGAAAAATAGATGAGGCAAGAAAATATACATGCAAAAATTTTCTTTAAAAATTTTTCAAAAGAATGTATGTTAGGAGGAGCAAGATAGCTGCTGAGCAAGGCGCTCCATGCCTCCTCATCCTACAGGGCAGTTGGTAATCTCCCAGAGCTATCTAAAGCACCTGTTTCGGGGGAGGCCCGGGAGACCAAAAGAGCATCCTGCAATATCCTTGAAAGAAAGGAAGGAGGAAATGCCCACTTGCAGTGACGTTTCATGAGCAGAGCACTCAACGCCGTGGAAGCCAGTTCCCATCCTCCACTGGGAGCATAAGCCACCCCAAGAGCTATTCTGTGGCTGGAGCTGGAAGTTATATTTCCCAAAGAGTGGGGAAGAAGAGACAGTTGCCCACCAACTTCTGCTACTGATTAGTAAATTTGGCTGGCTAAAATGTAAGTCTAAGAACAGCTAAATTTTGAACATGTCCAAGTCAGAAAGAGGCCAGTAGCTGCCATTTTAACTGACCCCAGCAAGAGAGGAAGCAGGGCCAATTTAAAATCACAGTGATGGTAGAGACTGGCTTCTTTCCACCCAGATAGGATTGCAGCCCCTAGCATAGGCTCCAGCCCCACCTCCAACAGGCAGGAAGCTGGGGCGACCTGCACCAGCATCTCTGAGTAACTGCAGGCACTTTCAGTCAGCACGGACTGAATAGTCAGACACCTGGGGCTTCATACCCACACACCAAGAGGATAGGAGAGGTGCTGTGTTTCCTCGGCATCTCTGAGCAACTGCAGGCGCATTCAGTCTGCACAAACTGGTTTGCTGAGCACCTTTAATTCCATCTCTACCTTTCCAGCCCCATAGGATAGGAGGGGGCTGGTGCTACTTCAGCCTTTCTGAGCAACTGCAGGCACTTTCAGCCCACACAAACAGGTTTGTTGAGTGCCTTGATTCCATCTCCACGGCTCCACACCCATAGGATAGTAGGGGGCTGGGCAACTGCAGGTGCTTTCAGTCCACACAGACTGAACAGTCAAACACCTGTAGCTTAATCCCAGCCCCCAAGTAAGATAGGAGGGGAGCTATGTTTCATCAGCCTTTCTGATCAACGGCAGGCACCTTCGGCGTGCACAGACTGGACTGGTGAGTACCTGTGGATCCACCCCCACTACACAATAGGATAGGAGGGGGCTGGTATTTCCTCAGCCTCTCCAGGCAATGGCGGACACTTTCGGCCTACAGGGACTGAACTATTGGGCACCTGTGGATCTACCCCCACCCCCTAATGGGATAGGAGGGAACTGGTGTTTCCTCAGCCTATCTGGGCAATGACAGGTACTTTTGGCCTACATGGACTAAACTATTGGGTGGCTGTGGATTTACACCCACCCCCCAATAGAGTAGGAGGGGGCTGGTGTTTCCTCAGCCTCTTGGGCAACAGCAGGCACTTCTGGCCTACTCGTACTGAACTGTTGGGCACCTGTGGTTCCAATCCCACCCCCTAAAGGGCAGAAGGGACAAATACAACCTCAGCCTCTCAAGGCAACTGCAAGCACATTTGGCCCATAGGGATTAGATTGCTAGGCACACCAAAGGGTCCATCCCATCCCCTGGCAGGGGAGAAAGGGAACCAGTGCTACGTGAGCCTACCTGGGCATTTTAGACCCACATGGCATAGATTCTTGCCCACCCCTGCAACTCCATTCCTACCCCAAGCAGGGGAGGAAGGGGCATGAAAGTTCATCAGTCTCTCCAGGCAACTACATATGGTCTTGGCCTGCACAACTTGAATTATTACACACAGCTGCAGCTCTGTCCCTATCCCTGGCAGAGGAGTAATGTGGGAGAAGCTTCATCGGTTCCTGGGGCAACGCAGGCAGCTTCAGCCTCCACAGCTGACAGTGTCAACTATATCCTCCGCTCCTGCTACATAACCAACAAGGAAGAAAGGGCAAGAAAGCCCTAAACTAAAGAGAGAAACTTTACCCAAAATAAATACATTTACTAAGCCAGATGCCAAAACACCAACAAAAAATTACAATCTATAACAAGAAACAGGAAGATATGGCCCAGTCAAAGAAACAAGATAAGCCTCCAGATGACATAAAGGACTTGCGACAACTAATAATGGGTTTTCAAACACATCTCCTTAATAAATGATGGCTAAAGAGGGGAAGGATATTAAGACACTAACTGAGCACAAAGAAGAATGTGAACGCATACATAGAAAAATAGCAGATCTTATGGGAATGAAAGGCACAATAAATGAAATTTAAAATACAGTGGAAGCATATAATAGCAGACATATGAAGGCAGAAGAAAGGATCAGAGAGCTTGAACACATGGCCTCTGAAAGCAAACATACAAAAGAATAGATGAAGAAAAGAAGGAAAAAATTGAACAGAGTCTCAGGAAACTAAAGGACAGCAAAATATGTGCACACATACATTGTCATAAGTGTCCCAGAAAAAGAAGAGAAGGGAAAAGGGGCAGAAGGAATATTAAAAGAAATAATGGTAGAAAATTTCCAAACCCTTTTGAAGGCCCCAGATATCTGTGTCCAAGAAGCACAACGTACTCCCATCCAAATAAATCTGAATAGACCAACTCCAAAACACATACTAATCAAAATGTCAAATGCCAAAGACAAAGAGAATTCTGAGAGCAACAAGAGAATAGTGATGCATAACATACAAGGGATACCCAATAAAATTAACTGCCGATTTCTCATCAGAAACCAGGGAGGAAAGAAGGCAGGGGTATGATATATTTAAGATACTGCAAGAGAAAAACTGCCAGCCAAAAATTTTCTATCCAGCAAGACTGTCTTTCACAAATGAGGGCGAGTTAAGAATATTCACAGATAAACAGAAACTAAGTTTGTAACCAAGAGGCCAGCTTTGCAGGAAATACTAAACGGAGTGCTACAGCCTGAAAAGAAAAGACAGGGGAGAAAGGCTTAAAAGAGAGTCTAGAAATGAAAATTATATAAGTAATAGTAGCTAAAAGTGTAAAAAATGTGGTGATTAAAAAATGTGACAGACAAAACCCAAAGGTCAAAATAGTGAAATAAGAACCACCTTTAATAACATTGAATGTTAATAGATTAAACTTCCCAACCAAAAGACACAGACAGGCAGAATGGATAAGACAATATGAGCCATATATATGCTGTGTACAAGAGACACACCTTAGACCTAAGGATACCAATAGATAGAAGGTGAAAGGCAGGAAAAAGATATTCCACACATGCAGTAACCAATAAAACCTTGAATAGCTATACTTATATCTGATGAAATAGATGATAAAAGCAAAACTGTTATTAGAGATATGGAAGGACATTATATATTAATAAAAGAGGCAGTTCACCAGGAAGAAATAACAATCATAAATGTATATGCACCTAACGAGGATGCCCCAAGATACATTAGGCAAACACTGGCAAAACTTAAGGGAGAAATAGATATCTCAACAATAATAGTTGGAGAATTCAATACACCACTCTCAGGATTGGATAGAACACCTGGGGAGAGGATCAATAAAGAAATAGAGAGATTGAATAATAAGATAAATAGATTAAACCTAATAGACATATACAAAACATTGCACCTCAAAACAGCAAGATATACATTCTTCTCAAGTGCTCATGAACCTGTCTCCAGGATAGTCTATATTTTGGATCACAAAGAAGATCTCAAAAAGTTCATCAATATCAAAATTATACAAAGCACTTGTTCTGATCATAATGGAATAAAGTTGGAAATCAACAAAAGGTGGAAAAAGAGAAAATCCACAAATATATGGAGATTAAACAACATACTCTTAAATAATCAGTGGGTTAAAGAAGAAATAGAGAGAGAAATAAATATCTCAAGATGAATGAAAATGAGAACACAACATATCAGAACCTACGGGATGCAGTGAAGACAGTGCTGAGAGGGAAATTTAGAGCGCTCAATGCTTACACTAAAAAAGAAGAAAAAGCTAAAATTGAAGATCTAACTGCACACCTGGAGGAACTAGAAAAAGAACAGCAAACTAATACCAAACCAAGCTGATGGGCAGAAACAGTAAAGATCAGAGCAGAAATGAATGAAATTGAGAACAAAAAAACAATAGAGAGAATCAACAAAACAAAAAGTTCTTTGAGAAAATCAACAAAATTGACAAACCCTCAGCTAGACTGACAAAGAAAGAAAGAAGACACAAATAAATCAGAAATGAGAAGGGGGATATTACCACTGACCCTGCAGATCATAAGAGGATACAATGAACAAATGTATGCCAAAAAACTAGACAATGTAGAGGAGACTGACAAATTCCTAGAAACACACAAACAACCTACACAGACTGTAGCAGTTTGATATTGTTTATCAATTCCAAAAATAGATATTGGATTATGTTTGTAAACTGGTTTGTTCCTCTGGGCATATTACATTATATTGGATTCAGAGGCTTCACTTTTACTTGATTAAATAATGATTAAGGCTTTGATTGGGCCACATCTATAGGACATTGAGTCCCTGCCCCCTTGGTGGGCAGGAACTCACAGAGAAACCTCATGGCAGAGAAGGGAGATAAGAGTTTTGAGTTGGAGCTCGGGAAGTAAACATATGGGAGAGAGCAGAGCAGCTGAGCCCAGACAGAATGGAGGCCCAGGGAGAGAGGCAAAGCCTAGAGAGCCTGATAGTCTATAGCTGACCTTGTGGAAAGACCAGAGCAGCTAAGCCTGGTGAGAAACGAGCCCCAGGAGACAGGAGACAGGAGACTTATCCCAGGCTATAGCTGATCTTGGAAGAAGCTGGAACCACAGAGCCTTAAGGGGATGAAGAAGGCTGAACATCAGCAGACATCTTGCTCCAACATGTGGCAAAAGACTTTGGTGAGGGAAATAACTTACGCTTTATGACCTGGTAACTGTAAGCTTCCACCCCAAATAAATGCCTTTTATAAAAGCCAAGAGATTTCTGTTATTTTGCATCAACACTCCTTTGGCTGACTACTACACTAACCCTAGAAGAAACAGAAGACCTCAACAAATCAATCACAAGTGAAGAGATTGAAACAGTCATTAAAAACCTCCCCCCACAAAAAGGGAAATACAGGTGAAATACGGGAGCATTTTGGGGACTTGGGAATTTTCCTAAATGACATTACAATGACAGATATGGGCCCTTACATATCTTGCCATAACCTACAAAATTGTGCAGGACAGAGTGTAAACTACAATGTAAACTATAATCCATGCTTAGTGGCAATGCTCCAGAATGTGTTCATCAATTGTAACAAACGTACCACACTAACAAAAGATGTCGTTAATGTGGGAAACTGTGGGAGGTGTGGAAAGCGGGGCATATGGGAATCCCCTATATTTTTATGTAACATTTATGTAATCTAAATATCTTTTTTAAAAAATAAAATAAAATATATACTAAATTAAAAAAAAAAAACCTCCCAGAGATGAAAAGCCCAGGACCAGATGGCTTCACAGGTGAATTTTACCAATCATTCAAAGACGATCTGATATCAATCTTGCTCCAGCTCTTCCAAAAACTTGAGTATGAAAGAACGCTATCAAACTCATTCTATGAGGCCAACATCACCCTAATACCAAAACCAGATAAAGATACTATAAAAAAAGAAAATTACACACCAATATCTCTAAGGAATATAGATGCAAAAATCCTCAACCAAATACTTGCAAACAGAATCCAAAAGCATGTGAAAAGAATTATGCACCAAGAAGCATATGTGGATCAAGCAGTTGGGCACCCACCTACCACATGGGATGTCCCGGGTTTGGTACCCAGTGCCTCCTAAAGAAGATGAACAAGACAGCGAGCTGACACAACAAGATTATGCGATGAAGAGTCACAACAAAGAGACACAATGAGACACAACAAGTAGGCTCAAGTGATTGGGCATCTCCCTCCCACATGGGAGGTCCCAAGTTCAGTTCCCAGTGCCTCCTAAAAAGAAGACAAGCACCCAACGAACAGACACAGAGAGCAGACAGCAAGCACAAACAATGGGGGGGGGGGCGGAGAGAAATAAATAAAATAAATCTAAAATATTAAAAAAAATTATGCACCACAATTAAGTGGTTTTTATCCCAGGTATACAAGGGTGGTTCAACACAGGAAAATTAATTAGTGTAATAAACCATACTGATAAACTGAAGAAGAAAAAAAAATCACATGATCCTCTCAATTGATGCAGAAAAGGCATTTGACAAAATACAGCATCTTTTCTTGACAAAAATACTACAAAAGATAGGAATTGAAGGAAACCTTCTCAACATGATGAAAGCCATATATGAAAAATCCACAGCTAACACTGTACTCAATGATGAAAGAATGAAAGCTTTCCCACTGAGATCAGGGACAAGACTAGGATGCCACTGTAAAACACAGGCATGCGCACCGGAAAGATCTAAAGAAATAGAAGGAACTCGGCAAACACGAATCCCGCCTGTTTACCAAAAATATCACCACTGTTGTTCAATATAGTGCAAGCGGTTCTAGCTAGAGCAATCAGGCAAGAAAAAGATATAAAAGTCATCAATATCAAAAAGGAAGAGATAAAACTTATGCTATTCACAGATAATATGATCCTATAACTAGAAATTCCCCAAAAAATCTACAACAAAGCTGCTAGAGCTAATAAACAATTTTAATAGAGTGTCAGGATACAACATCAATATGAAAAACCAGTGGTGTTACTATACACTGTTAATGCACAATCTGAGGAAGAAGTCAGGAAAAAAATTCCATTTACAATAGCAACTAAAAGAATCAAATATTTAGGAATAAAACTTAACCAAGGATGTAAAGCACTTATATTCAGAAAACTACAATGCATTGCTAAAAGAAATTTAAAAAGACCTAAATAATTGGAAGAACATTCCAAGCTCATGGATTGGAAGACTAAATATCATTAAGACAACAATTTTACCCAAATTGATATATAGATTCAATGCAATCCCAATAAAAATTCCATCAGCATTTTTTAAACAAATGGAAAACCTAATTATCAAATTTATTTGGAAGGGTAAGGAGTCCCAAATAGCCAGAAACATTTACAAAAAGGAAAAGCAAAGTTGGAGGACTCTCACTTCCAGGCTTTAAATCATATTACCAAGCAACAGTGGTAAAAACAGCACAGTACTGGCATAAAGACTGGCACATAGACCAATGGAACAGAACTGATGGTTCAGAAACAGACCCTCACATCTATGGTCAAGTGATTTTAGACAAGCCTGTCAAACCCACCCAGTTGGATAACACAGTCTATTCAACAAATGGTGCTGGGAGAACTGGATATCCATAGCCAAATGAAAGAAAGAGGACCCCTATCTCACACCCTTTACAAAAATTAAATCAAAATGGATCAAAGACCTAAATATAAAAGATAGAACTATAAAGTTCTTAGAAGAAAATGTAGGAAAACCTCTTTAAGACCTGGTGGCAGGTGGTGCATTCTTAAAACTTATACCGAAAGCATAAGCAATGAAAGAAAACATGGATAAATGGGACCTCCTCAAACTTAAAACACTTTTGTGAGTGAAAGGACTTCACCAAGAAGATAAATAGGCAGTCCACTCAATGGAAGAAAATATTTGGAAACCACATATTCGATAAGGGCTTGATTTCCATTCTATATAAAGAGATCATACAACTCAACAATAAAAGAGCAAGCAATCCAATTTAAACAATGGGCAAAAGACTTAAATAGACATTTCTCCAAAAAGGAAATACAAACAGCCAAAAAGCACATGAAAAAATGTTCAATATCACTAGCTTTTAGGGAAATGAAAATGAAAATGACAATGAGGTATCATCTCACACCACACAGAATAACCATTATTTAAAAAACAGAAAACAATAACTGCTGGAAAGGATGTGGAGAAATAGGAACACTCCTTCACTGTCGGATGAGACTGTAAAATGGTGCAGCCTCTGTGGAAGGCAGTTTGGTGGTTCCTCAGGAAGCTAAATGTAGAACTGCCATATAATTCAGCAATTCCTGTAATAGGAATATATCCAAAAGAACTGAAAACTGTGACACAAACAGACATCTGCACAACAATGTTCATAACAGTGTTATTCACAATTGTCAAAAGATGGAAACATCCCAATTGTCCATCAACCAATGAATGGATAAACAAAATTTGGTATATACATACAATGGAATACTATGCTACAGTAAGAAGAAATGAAATTGGGTCACATACGATAACATGCATGAATCTCGAAGACTTTATGCTAAGTGAAATAAGCCAAACACAAAAGGACAAAGATTGCATGGTCTCACTAATATGAAGAATAAACACATGGAGTTAAAACTGAGAGTATAGTTTATTAGGAAATAAGAGGAGGGCTGTGAAGGAGTACTGATGCTTAATGTATGTAGAAGTTTTAATTAACTTGATTGTAAATGTGATGAAATGGATAGAATTGATAGTAACACATTATAGTGAGTAGGAGCTGGTTTATAAATGGGATTGTGGCTGAAAAGAGTAGTCTAGGGATGTAAATGTCAACTGAAAGAAAGCTAGAGAATAATCTAGGGACTGAATAACATAGTGAACCCAGAGGTGGATGAGAATTGTGGTTAACAGTACAAATACAAGAATGTCCCTCGGAGATCTAGAACAGACCTATGTCACTATTGCAGGGTGGTGGAAATGTGGAGAAGCATGAGAAAAATACAGTTAATGTAACCTATGGACTATAGTTAACAGCAATATTGTAATATTCTTGCATCAATGTCAAAGATGTACTATGTCGATAATAGGGGGGTATGGAAAAAATATGCCAAATGTACATTATAGATTTTAGTTGTTGGTAATAGTCTGGTGATGATATCTCATAATCTGTCATAAATGTTCCACAACAGTGTGGTGTGTTGGTGAAGGGTTGTTTTATGGGAACTCTACATATGTTCATGATTGTTTTGTAGGTTCACAACTTTTGTAATAGAAATATATTTTAAAAAACCTACTGGAAACGATATCCTCAATGATGAAATATTTGGGACATTTCCTTTAAAATCAGGCATGAGGCAAATATGCCTGTTATTAGTCATACCCTTCAGTATTGTACTATATGTTCTAGCCAGGCTAGTAAGATAGAAAAAGAAATAAAAAGAATAAGAATTACAATGGAAGAAGAAAACTGCAATTTTATTTGTAGGTGACATGATTTTGTACATAAAAATTTTCAAGAAAATCTACAGGCAAACTATTTGAACTAAGAAGAGTTCAGTAAGGTGGCTGGATTGAAGGTTAATATACAAACATGAAATAAAAAATTAACAATTATCTCCAGGAGGGAAGTTGAGAAACAGAAAGGAAGATGGCGCTTTCGCTGGATTTATAAAATTTATTTTTTAAAAAGAAAAAAGGTAAAAGCTGAAGTAAATAAAGCAAAATATTATTTGTTAAATCTGAAAAAAAAAAAGTGTATGTTGCTTGCACATGTATGTAACAGACCTTTGTTGTTTTTATTCTAAAGCATCTAACTTTGTTATTTTGGTAACAACATCTCAATTTTCTTTTGTCAAATTACCCTTCTTATTCTCCAATCCATGTCGTTTGGGTGGCACTAACCACTCCCATTCTCAAGTTCCTGGAATAGATGCATAACCCAAGTCTGGAAAATCAGCCTATTCCCTTCCCCAAGTGGTGGTTCAGGAATGGGTATGTGACCCAGATTGGATCTATAGGACTCAATCCCAAAACTTTTGCAGGAATGAATGGGAAAGGAAAGTTATCTTTCAGCTGAGAATGCTAAACTGAAAGAACATGGTAAGTACCTACTTGACAGTGAGCCAACCCACAGATAAGAAGAGCAAGAGAAGGAAAGAGAAATGGAGAAAAATGTGAAAACATTTTGTCCCTAGGTTTAGTCACATTTGAGTTCAGGTGAGTTGAGATGTGAATAGATCTAGCTGCTAAAAATTAGAATTATTGTTGGGAAACAATTTTCCCTGGATTTCCCACATTCCTACACAGAAAGGGCCTTCTGAGTAAGGGTAGTAAAAGGATATTTGCAAAATAGTGAGCCTTGGAAACTAGAGATCATGTCTTCCTAAAGAGAGATCTCCAAAAGCTTGAAGAAATAAAGCTCTCTCCTTCCCCTCCCTGGACACATTTACTTACATTCTAGGGTAATAAAATCTAAAGACACCTTCCCCCCCTTACCCTTGGAGGAGATTTGCTTAATGAGTAATCTCTCTCCCTCTGGAGGGGAGGATGGGCAAATAAACATGCCAGCAATCTAAACAAATTTAGAGTCTCAATTTCAAGGTTCCTGTCCTGTGATGCAAATCCACTGCATGCATAAAAAAATATCTGGTCTATTTGGTCCAGATCATATCGCCCTATCACAGGGATGGAGTATGGGGAACCAGCACTAAGATATTGTTCCTGCCACTAAGATAGTGTTTGCTGTGAGTAATAAACCATCTAAATCTTAGAACCAGAGTTCTTCTAGCTGCACATGTATATAAAACTGTGCAGCCTAACCAATTAGCTTGCAAGCAGGGTATTATCAGTCCCCTCAGAGTTTCAGACTTAACAGTTACATGAGGCAATAGAATATTTCCTTTATTATTTATTAATTCATTCAAAATATTCACTGAAAGCCTATAAAACTATATATCATGCATTTTCCTACATAACAACAAACACAAAAATCCTACCCTCATAGAGATTATTTTCTAGAGCAAGGAAACAAACAAAATATATAAGTAAAATACAAAATATATAAGTAAAATTAGGTGATGAGTGCTATGAAGGGGCAAAAAATGTAGAAAAGGTAATAGGAAGTATAAGGAAGGGAGAAGATTTCAAATTTATGTGAGGTGATTGAAGAAGACCTTAATAGCCAGAAATGACAGCTATGTTCAACAGGGGAAGCATAAAGAGATGGAGGGGTGAAGAATTTTCTTGTTAGTTCGTTTTTTTATTAATATTATTGAAATAATGAAAATGTTCTAATGATGACTGAAGTGATAAATACACAACTATGTAATTATACCAAATACCACTGACTGTACAGTTTGGATGAACTGTATGCTTTATTAATATGTAGCAATAAAATTGATTTGTTTTAAAAAAAAAGACCTCAACAGATACAGTGATTCTTGAGTAAAGACCTAAAGGAGATAAGGAAATCAATTATATGACTACCTGAAGCAAGCACAGTCTAGGCAGATGGAACAGTAAGTGTCCCCATCCAAGAAAGAGCAAGGAGGCCACCATGGAGTGAGTTACGGAGAGAACAGTAATATCTGAGTTCAGAGAAAGATCCTGGATGAGGGAGAGCAGGACCACAAAACTATAGCTCATTTTAAGGACTTGAGATTTTACTGAGGTACATGGGAAGCCTCTGAAAGATGCTGAACAAAGAAGTGACATGATCTCTTATTTTAAAAGGATGGCACAAGCTACTATTTTGAGACCAACAGACTTGCTAGGAGTTTCTAGAAGGAGAGAGACAGTGTTGAACTGAGGTGACCAGAGTAGAGGTGGTGAGAAGTCGTCTGATTTTAGATATATTTTAAGCCAAGAGAATATGCTGAAATATTGGCTGAGGGGAGTTAAAGAAAAAGAATAATCATGGATAACTTCAAGGTTTTAGACCTGAACAAATACAAGGATGGGAGTTGCCACTTACAGAGATGGGAAAGACTTTTTTTAATTAGGTTTCTGACACGGGCATCCAAAAGAAGCCCGACAAATATAAAGATTTATGCCAAAAATTAGGTGACACAAATGACAGCCCTAAAATGTGGAGATGACTGAGTAATAATGGAAAGTGAAGGGATTTTGGTATCCCTCTATTCTAGGGTAAGAAGTCAACACTCCTTAATAAGCAAAACAGCTGGTGAATTTCCACCTCTTCTGAATCGGAACACGTGCCTATTGAGGATGGAACTGCAGGTTAAAAAGTTCGATTGTTGGAATGCTGGCTACTACATTGCAGTCTTTAGTCAGGTCCTTCAGGAAAGAAGCACCCTTTGGGTCAAGTCATAATAAAAGGGAGACACTTTAGTTTGTCATTGCAAATCCAAGGCTGATAATCTTGCAATTTACAATTGAAAACTGAACATACCTAACTAAAATAGAAGTCTTTAACCACACAAACATAATGTACCAGTTAATTCTGGGATGTGAGAGAAGCCTGATGTGCTAGGCTTCCCAGCCATCCTAACAAACATGATATGTACCCATATCATAAAGAACTATCCATCATGAAACAGCAGGGAAGCAGAAACTTATTAGCTGTGCATCTTTTCCACAAACAGTTGCTGTAAATGGCCTAGAGGCAAAGGCCAGAATAGAGACTGGTAAATTTAGGATTTGCAGGATTTCTCAACCACAGCACTACTGACATTTTTTTTAAGGACGTACCAGAGATTGAACCCAGGACCTCGTACGTGGGAAGAAAGCACTCAATCACTTGAGCTACATCTGCTCCCCATTACTGACATTTTTAACTGGGTAATTATTTGTTGTGGGAAGCTCTCCTATACACTGTAGGATGCTTAACGGCATCCCTAGTCATTACCCAATAGATGCCAGTAGCACCAACCCCCTCTCTCTTTGTGACAATCAAAAATGTCTCCAGACATTGACAAATGTCCCCTGGGGGTGAGGACAAAATTGCCCCTCTGTTGGAGAACCACTGGGTTAGGGTGATGGGCAAAAACATTTAAAGACATACCAGGCAATGGTTTAACTCAAGGACTAAGATTTGGGTTTTGGATACTTGGCAGAAGTTGATCCAATGCAAATAAATTTAAAATCTACTAAGCTTATAAGAAAATTGTATTGCATAGGAAACTTCCAACAAACAAAGGCTTGTTATTGTTCAACTCCTAAGACAATTCCCTGGACCCCCAACTCCTCACCTGCAGAAAGTAGGTTGTTAATGCAGTAAAGATCTCAGGAAGGGAATCCCTCCCAATACCCATCACTGTTATGATCATGAGGAAAAAGAAGAAGATCCTCCAGAGTGGGAGAACCATATTGGCTAACCAAAAATTTCATTTCACTACCAAGGCTTGCTACCCTGTTGAATGAAATACATATATGCTATGGGTTGCAAATCTCTGTAGGTTGTTACATCTTTTTCTCTTTTCCAGTTGAGAGTTTTTGTTGTTCTTATACTATTTTTCTTCTATCACTGACCAGTGCCTTTATTAGTAGTTATATATATATTTTTAACCATAAGTTGCTAGACACTGAGAAGCTCCATTCAAACCAAAGAGAGATAAATTACCCAGAGATGCTAGATTTAAACCTAGATGCAATAATTAAACAAGGCTTAAAATTGTCTTCCTTTGTTGGGAGATGGGTGGTGAATGCATTGGACATTGCAGGTGAAATATTTGTATTATGTTAAGTTATGGCATTTTTCAAGGGTGTATATGTAAGGGAGCACCCATTCACACACTGGAAGAATTAGAGAAAATATCCTTTAGCTGTGTTTACCCAGCATCCACTACCCCCCTTTGCATGGTTACAGGACCCACTTTTTCTTTCAGTGAACTATCCCTCCCTGATTCTCAGTCCATATGGCTCAGACATGGCTAACCACACTTTCTATTCCCTGATGCAGGTCTGGCCTATCATCATGAACCATCCTCCTGACCACAGGATCAACAATGGAAGCATGACCAGTTTAAATTCAATGAAACATAATTTCAGGACTTTTGCTAGAACTATGAATAAGAGAAACTTTTTTTGTTGGGGTTGCTAAACTAAAAGAATGTAAGCCTGGAGCCACCAGAGAGTTCCACATGGAAAAAGCCTACCTGGGAGAATACCTAACATAAGAGAAAGCCACTGAGCACGGCCAGGCCATTGTTTGAGCCCTGAACTCATCTGTGCCTGTAGAGAGTACATGCCTGTTCTTCCCAATGCCCTAAGCTATTATGAAGAGTACTGAAGAATCTATGAAGTATTATTACCCCAATTTGCAGATGAAAAAAAAATTTGAGGCTATAAGAATTAAATCATTTGCCTAATTGATACAACTAATTACTAATGGCAAAGATGCAATACTACACCAGTATGGCTCTAACATTTGTGCTCTTTCCATCACCCCACACTCCCTGTATGGAAGGCAGCCTGAAACTTCTCTATTTTTTATAATTATCTGTAGCCATAATTTAGGTCCTTACATGGAGTGAGGATTCTGTTAACATTTGTAATTCATCAAAAAAGGAAGACTCTATATATGCCTTCTTTCTCTCAATTCTTCTACAATAGCTTGCCCCTTGTCTGACACATTTCTGCATTTTTTTTATAATGTAGGCTACTACTGTGAAGGACATGTCTATTTCTTCACCATCTTTATCCTCTCTTAAAAATCATGATATCACTGTAATTAACAGCAAATGTCTCTCAGCTAAGTCACTTTAATCCTGGAATGCCAGTTCCTGTCACGGAGTATATCAAGTTCCAAAACACAGGTGTGAAATCAAAACCTTAAGAAGGAGCCATCACCTAGTACAGCTACTGTTAAGTTACAGTTAACTGTGAAAATAGTGAAAAAAAGGACATTCATCCTACAAGTGAGGACAGTGTTGTTTCTGTCAATATTTTAAGATATTTATAAGAAGTACATTAACTTCTAAAAAGTCACAGCTATTAATATAGTCAAATCCCCTTCAAATATTATTGTTCAGGGTAAGAGGGAAGGGAAGGCAGACAGGATTTATGAATAAAAGATCACTCATGTTTTTAAGAGATCTGTCTAAAGACCATGAGTAATTTTTGGCACAGCTGGAATATTCACTGAAAATGAATTTTGTTTCCCTATAAGGTGTGATAGATTGATTCACATCCAGATCAAAGACTCACTGAATTCAATATTCCATTTTTAAACGTATCCAGAAATGTCTATTTTCTGGCTAAGATCCATTGCTTTCTTAGGTCTGTTTGCTTTGTCTTCACTTCTAGCAGCTAGCTTTGTTTTCAAAGATTTTTTTTTTTTACAAAGAAACCATGTTTCATCACTTCACAAAAGTTATGGTATACAAACAGTAGAAGTAGACAAAGTCCTAATAATAGAAGGCCCCAGAGAGCATAGAATACAAAGTATCACATATATAATAGGGTAAATATAAAAATCGATATTGATAGATAAGTTGGGCACCCAGTATTTTATGCTAAGGGAGAGACACACAATAATATGACAAAAAAAAAACAAGATAATAATATACCCAAAATTCATGATACTGGTTACCTGAGGAGAGGGGAAGGGAACAGGATTGGGAGACATACCCAGGGAGCTTCAATGATATTAGAAATGTTCTGTTTCTTAAAGTTCTTCAAAGGCTCCTGAGTGCACATCCCCAAACTCATTCTTCCTTTTTCCTAGAGATAATCACTATCTTGAAAGTTGTACATACATTACCTTGCTTTATTTCATATATTTTTTTAAAAAATATTCACTAACCAATAAAAAATGTAAATGCATATATGTAAGACTGAAAACACACATGTATACATAAACACAACTACATGAGAAAATGTTAACAGAGAAGTCTGACATTTACATTCAAAGTAGTGAACCACAGATGACAATGACACCGAAAAGGCTACCCCACAGTGAGCCCCTTCTTCCTCTCCATCTCTGGTAGGAGCCCACACCAGCTCAAAAATTTCACGGAAAATATAAAAAGTTCACAACCTATCAATAGTTTTCTTGACAACTATAATCAGTTCAAGACCACACAATTGATCAATAGGAAAATTTGGATTATTTCTCTAATATTTTGGAATTAAACTTATTCCTAGTTTGTAACCTATGACTCAAAAGTAAGAGATACATGACTATGCATCAGCAAATAATTACAACACCATATTCTATATTATGGTACAAGCATGCATATAAACATACACATATATATAGCGATAGGAAGAAATCAATCTCTTGCTTTGTAAAATTTTCTAATATATATAAATCTAGATAAAGATCCTTATACTTTGTCCAACATAACTTCTTATTAATGATTGGGGTAGTAATTTATCAAGTTATTTGTCTAATATAATTATTAGAGACAATTATATTGTTTACTTTCCGTTAATTATCCTACCATTGCCAATTTATCCAATACATAAAAAGTAAAAAAGCCTGAGAAAGTGATGATACTTAACCAGAATATACAAATTTGGAGTAAATTCAGAAGGGATGTGAAATGTGACAGTGACTAGATCTGTGCTATTACTAAGTCCATCATATATCAGAGACTTATAGACTGAAATAAAAAAGAGATTTTTTTTTTTTGGTAGACTTGGGGTCTTTTTATTTTTTTAAAGATACTTAGATTACATAAATGTTACACAAAAAATATAGGGATTCCCATATGCCCCACCACCCACACCTCCCACAACCTCCCACAAAAACATCCTTCATTAGTGTGGCACATTAATTGCAATTGATAAGCATATCCTGGGGCTTTGCCAAAAAAAGAGATTCTTGAAAATGTTTCCTTTGTCCCAGGAAAGCAAAATTTGCAAAACCTTAGGGAAGGCTGAAATGATGGTTAACCTGTATAAGAATAAACATAAAATATACATAGAAAGTATATGATTCTAAAGGAAATATAATTCAAAAGTCAGGACATTTTACAACCAGCAGCATGAAGCAAGAGATGGTGTAGGTAATAGGGTGGCTACTGATCCATAAGCTACCAAAACCAAATATTGGTATAAGAGTAAAATGCGGGAAGCATTGTGGCTCCCATTTTGAGCCAAATGTGGCTCAAGAAATTGGGCTTCCGTCTACCATATGGGAGGTCCCGGGTTCGTTTCCTGGGGCCTCCTGGTGAAAGCAAGCTAGCCTTCGCAGCGAGCTGGCCCCCACGGAGAGACGGCCCTCACTGAAAGCTGGCGCAGCAAAAAGTGACAAAAAGGAGAGACAGTGAGAGACACACCAAATAAGGGAGCTGAGGTGGCTCAAGCGACTGAGTGCCTCTCTCCCACACTGGAGGTCCCAGGATCGGTTCCTGGTGCCTCCTAAAGAGAAGTCGAGAAGAGAAGACAAGCAGACACAGAGAGCACACAGTGAATGGACACAGAGAGCAAGACAGCAAGCGCAAAAACAACAAGGGGAGGGGGAATAAATAAATAAAATAAATCTTTTTTTTTTTAAAGAGTAAAATGCATTTTCTTCTTTGAATGTGAAATTAATAAGAGAGACCCACTAACAGACAAGAGAAGCTTGGGAAATCTTCCCAAGCTGAAGACTTTCTGAGAGAAGGATACAGACAAAAGAACTGTTCAACTCCAAAAAGAAAACATACATCCAAGAAACAACAGTAAGCAGCAGGCTTTAATGACCAAGGACCAACTTTTCAACTTTGTTGTCATAAAGTTGCAGCAGGATTTGTGATTAAGCCAGGAATCCTCTTTTGTTCCACAAACCCCAGAACACGCAGTCAAGAAAAAGAATTTCTGCCTATATTTTAATGATGCAATTCAAAGTCATCTATCCTTCATTTTAGAGGTAAAATTCTCCTTAAAAAGTTTAATGACTTAAGTACTATTTATAGACTCAATCATTCAGGGTCTAAGGAGATCAATTAAATTTTTCAATTAAATTTGACTGTATTTTATGTAGGTAGTTTCACAAGTTTTTGGAAATACCACTTGGGAATGTCAATGATCTGCTGAACTTAGCTTTTCTAAGTCCTTACTTCTAATTGTATATCATATATGCTACTTTCATGTAGTATGAGAGATTTAAAAGCAATCTCATTCATATCAGTGTAATTTTAAAGGTCCATTTCTGACTAAGTCAATATAAAGAGCATTTTTAAATACTAAACAAGTTTAGAATATAAAAAATTTACTTCAAAATGCTAAGGCTTATTTCCAAACAGTTATAATTAATGAATTTTAAAAGTCTCCCCTCCTCCAAAAACTATTAGCCCTCCCTATGTAAATAGTTTCTCTGCAAGTAAAATAATGTATACTGGAAAACTGATTTCAATTTTTCTACACATAATTGGTATTATTTTACTTACAAGATAGGCCATGGTGCTGTTCAAATATTTTTTAAATGTTCATTAACAGTTATTCTACCTTTTAAATATAAGTCTCTTCATTATCAATTATATAAACTAGTTTGATAATCTTTTCTTCTGTAGCATTAAATGACTAATAACAAAAAGTGCAAGAGACATTCATATCAGGAAAATGTGGCAGTAACTTGGGTCTCAAATGAGGTATCATAAAATATCTCAAGTATTTGTTACTAATAGTAGTTATACACATTTTTTAATGACTCACTTTCTTCAATAAATCAGAGTAGATTGAAGTTTATCCCTCTAATGATGTCATTCCTAATCACTTGCATTCTGATACACTTTCTTGATAGAAGAGGAAAATATGGAATTAGAGTCCATATGCTAGAAAACTGCACATTGAACTGTGTCACATACATGAATATCTCGTACTTGGATGGGAAATTAAAGAAAAAAACAAACATTGAAAATCAACTGATTTAGATCACAAAATCTCTGTTTTATAGCTTTGTTTTATTGATGAGACAATGAAAACTATCTAATTCAACTCCTAACTCTACTCAGTTCAGTGCTTGCTTCACTACCCCCAATAACTGTAGTCTGGTCTATGCACTTAAACTGCGTACTCCTTACAACTTAACACACTATACTTAAAAAACACACACCCTGAAATAGGAATATTTATAAAATATTGCTCAAAAAAACCTCACAAACATCAGTAGGAGACAGAAAACATACAACTAGAGTTTTATGTATTATTGAATTTGAAAAACAAGATAAGTTTTAAACAGATTAAGTAAATGTGGTTCAGGTTAGGGGAAGGGGCTAGTTAAAGATTTGAGAAAGTAACATTTAGCTTTCCTATACCACTTTTAAGCAAATGCTTGTAGTTTAAATAAAAGGAATTTAGGGCAATAATCCAACAACTGATGATAATCTTAAGGTGAAAGAAAAATAATTCAGGAATCCAGACAAACTAGAAATATTTAAGAGTTAAAAACTATTTAAGGAACAGAGAGTGTCTGCAACTGCAAGCAAGATAGTTCCATCCATCTGCCCCATGGGATCTAAGCCTCCTCTCAATTAGAAACAGAGTGGTATCACCATGCCAAAATTCTCAACACTGGGGAATGAATGACGGGCTAGAGTAGACTTATAATTATTCTATTGTAGACTTACTATTATTCCAGCAATGAAGAACTTTTATCATTGATATAAAGGCAGTGGCCACAAGAGGTTCTGTGGGGAGGGAAAGGGAAGAATAGGTCTAACAAGGGAGCATTTTCAGGACATTGGAATTGTCCTGCATGGCACTGGAATGACGGATAGAGGCCATTATACATTTCGTCATAACCTATAAAACTGTGTTGGGCAGAGTGTGAACTATAATGTAAACTATAGTCCACAGTTAGTAGCAATGCTTCAATATGTGTTCATCATTTGTAACAAATGTAACACGCTACTGAAAGATGTACTTAATGTGGGAGGGGGGGGGAATATGGGAATTCCTTATATTTTTTTATGTAACATTTATGTAATCTAAACCCTCTTTAAAAATAAAAAAATAACATTTAAAGTATATTTCTGATTATCCCTACGGAGTTACAGTAATCTAAAAACTACAAAAGACCTGATAATGTGAGAAATTTCTAATTAATTCCTTTGTTTGTATGAATACAAATATCTTTCCATTTAAGGAAATGTGATGTATGTTATTTTAATTTCCCATATCTGAAATTAGGTATTTTTAAGATGGTAGAATAAACCTATTAATACCAGGAAAGATAAAATTAAAGCTACCATGTAAGAAACTGAATTTGTAAGTTGAACACTTCCTAAATTCAAGCATGATGTTAAGCATTTTACCTAGATTATCTCATTATGTCATCATAACAACATTGTGAGGCAATTTTATCATTCCAGTTTTATAAATGAAGAAACTATGGTTTAAAGATTAAATAACTTGCCCAAGATCCCACAGAAGAGGAAGCAGGACTGAAACTCAGATTATGACACCAAAATAAATGGATCTTCTTTTACTTCACCCTATAACCTGGCAAGAAATACCTACATCAAAATTTTTAGTATTTAGTTAATATCTACTAAGGAATACAATATGAAGCTTATAGTGAGTGGTGATGACCTATTGTCCGAAAATTAGTCTTAGTCTGACAATTATATATGAAGATTTAAGAAATAATTCCAAGTCATGCAAGACATTAAATTTTAAAAAGCTGAACATATAATATACAAAAAATGGAGAAATCTAAAAAATTTTGTAGAAAGACACTAAATATACTTCATCTTACCTGGATATTCTAAACTCCAGAGAAAAAACTTGAGAGGTCCTTTATTTTGTCAGCCATAACAGAAGCTTCATATGAGTAACTAGGGATATAGTTTTACTTATGGACTAAGAAAGAATAAGTGAATTAACTGGTTGGGTTGGATTCCCTTATTCTGGTTCTAATTTGTCCTCTATTTAGTCCTTTCAACTTTCCCCCGAGATCTTGGAGACTCTCTTCCAATTTTGGGTAACTGAGTCTCAAATTCAGGAACTCCTGCAAGTTTAAATGCATATGCAGATACACTGAAATGAAGATGATAAAAATTCAATAATTGGTAAAACATTACAGAAGAAACCAAGTTTCGGATATTTTCCAAAACATTAACTATGGGATAATTACTAACTTTTTTTCTTCTCCATAGGTTTTTCGGGTTTTTTTAGGAATCCAGGACCTCATATATGGGAAACAGGCACTCAGCCACTGAGTGAGCTACACCTGCTCCCCATCCATAGTTTTTGTTTTTTTTTTGACTGAATTAAAAGCATTCTAACTTTTATAATAAAAATGGGAAAGAGAAAGAAAGGGATGAAAGTTTAGGAAGGAGGGAGGGAAAAGCTGGAATTTTCATTTCAAAAATCTAAACATCTTATTCTTTGCAAATTAGCTAAATCCTCAAAGACTTGGAGTTCCTACTGAAGTTCCAAAACTATGGCCTGCTTGTTCCCTTTGATCTGTCAATAGCATAGTAGGTTAACCATACTTAAGTATGCCAAAGACAAATGAGATATGCAACAGTAAGGAAGCAATCCAGAGAGCTATAAATACTAATACATAGTTCTTAACATCAATATTTAAGAAAGAATTACATAAATGAGGTAAGTATGAAAAATAGATTTACAGTATACTAAAACTGAAAAGCAAAATTCAAATAAATAATGAAGAGTACAGGAATTTCATAAGTATAGAAAAATTACAAATATAATATATATACTCATTTCAACCTATTCCTTTATTATAAACCAATATTCTGTATTAGAATATTCTTTAATCAACATCATGAAACAACACCCAAAATACTTTTGAGTCCTATCAAAATACTGACTTAAATCTCTCTAGACTTAAGATAATTACTTTGGTCTCCATGAAACAGTTTTCCAAAAATACATTCACATTTTTTAGCTTTCTTTTTCCATTATAAAAAATACATTATTTCAAAACAGCATATATAAGATTTGCCCAATTTATTGTTACCAAAACATTCTAATTGATAGTACCTTGAACTTCTCTTCAAAAGAATACACTCATTTAAAACTAAAGTACAAACTATAATCTATTAACACAGGAGTCCAATTTTAAAACAAAACTTTCATTTGTATAACAAGTCCTTAGATTTCCTTTTTTTCTATTACTGAAATGCAATTTATTCATCTGGCCCTTGATTTACAAAGATGATGACTTCCTGCTCACTAACAAGATCACTTTGTAATAGCCTCATGAAATTAATTTTTATAAGTAATATTTCCATCTACAAATGGATATAAGTACCTTACAATATTTTGGAATCAAATATATTTGTTGGTTTTTCAAAGGTGATCATTTCAGTTCCTCTGTTCCCTAACATTTACTATGTAATAGCTGTCCTGGAAACACTACTGATGTCTAGGTATTCACTGTATAAATGAACTTTTCTGCATGTTTAAAATTTCCATAATAAAATACTAGAAAAAAATTGGCAAATTTAAAATGTTCACAGACCAGATTTATAGCTATATAACAGGTGAAGATGAAATAAAACTAGTTTGTCTAACAAAAGTCTGAATTATTTCTTCTAGATTTCTCACATCACCAACCTTTGAAGTAGTGCAGAAGTTGCATTAACTGGACACTTAATTTTAGAGGATGTTTATTTAAAGCTGCCAACCATCAGTACAAAAAAGAAACAGAGCTTAACCGAAGGTTATTCATGGAAGAAAACAGAAAAGATTTGCATGTATGTACATATGTCTATGTACTCTCCTACATACTACCAATACTTTGGGAGCATATTTTCCTTGGCTAAAGAATACAAGCAGAAATGACTTCCTGGATTACAAAGGATCTATTGAACCTTCCTTTGCACTGACAACCGTGTGCCTTTTCACGGATGTATCTTCCTTAAGTCCACATAGGTATACCAGGACTACAACACTGCACTAGAGAAATAATTTTATTTAGCAAGTTTAATCCTTTTCCCATCCCACGGGTTGTTAAATATTTTCTAGTCTGTAATCACTAACGCAGTTTTGGTCTATTCTGTTACTGATTTTACTGTTGTAACAGTGACTCCTTTCCAGAAACTTCTTTATCTTAAAATATCTTCAGAAACGGAAAATGGTTCTTCGCCTTTAGAGCAGTTTACATCAAATTGATAGTGAGACCACTAGGAATATATGCAGCTTCTGAATTACAAAGATTTTTTAAACTTCATTTTTAATAACCATAAGGTATAAAAAACGAAAATGAAAGGCTACCAGCCTTTAAAAAATTTAGATTTTTGGATCGCACAGCACTGGATATCAAAATCACAACTGCACAAAGTAAAAAACGACACTTTTCAGGAAACTCTTTAATTTGTGCACGCATTAACCTGGCCCTACCAACACCTGCTAACGTGTTTCAGAAAAGTTCATCGTAAGGGAAACTCCTATGGCAAAACGTTGACCTGAAAGAGCCTCCACACGGCAAACAACTCTACATGGCAAAGCAGAAATTGATACCCCGTCCCCCCACTAGTTTCACACAAAAGACTATCTGCTGATAAGACACCTCTGACCAAGATGGGAGGGGGGTTAGGAGGTGGAGGATAAAAGCAGAAGGTGGAGAAGCCCGCACTCGGGAAAAAGGCTGGGGGAGAACTGAGGGTGTCACGGGAAACTACAGGACACCCGAAGTGGAGATCGGGGAACACCGGCTGGGGGGTGGCCGCACCAGCAGGAGGGCAGCGCCGGGGAGAGGAGCCCGCAGAGAAAAAGACGCGCCGCTGCGATGGGCGGTGTCTACAGTCCCCCTACTACCACCCCACACCCCGAAGCCCCCGGACTCCGCGAGGGGGCGGAGCCTGTCCACGCGCCACCGCCCGTTCGCGCCGGCACCCGCCCCCTCAGCCTCCCGGACCTGGGCTGGTGGGAGGGGCGGGCGTCGCGGGGCCGGGTGTGTAGCGCGGCCCAAGCCCCAACCAGGAATGTTCTGCCGTGGCCGGGAGGATTGGCGGGCGACCCTGCAACCTGGGGCGTGGGTGGGTGGGGGTGGGAATGGCTAAAAGCGTAGGAAGAGTCCTTGGCACAGCCGCCGCGGCCAGGGCCGAATCGGGCGCCCCCCGGCGGGCAGGGGGTGTTGCCCCGGCTCTTGGCTTGCCCTCCTCTCCTTCCCCCCTTCCCCCGGCGTTGCCCCGGGCAACAGCGCCTGCAGCCGGTTGCTCAAAACGCACCTACCTAGAACCTGACAAGCCGGAGCCCCTCAAACACGGGAGCCAGTCGCCACCCCGCGTCACGGGGGCCGCCACAGCCAATAGGCGCAGCTGTCACGAACCTCTACAGCCAACCCCGCTGCACTCCGGTCTCCGGGCACCCTCAAAGCCGCAGCCAATGCGCGCGGGCGGAAGGCGGGCGCTGCCGCCTGGCCCCCGACTCCCCTCCTCCACCTCCGTCACCTCCCAGGAGGCGGGGCGCGGCCGGCTGTCCCGGACCCCGAAGGGGGCGGAACTCGGGCTCGAGGCCGGGTGGGCACGCGTGGAGTCCTGGCCGCGCGGCGCGGTGAGGGCAGGCGTGTCGTGGCTGCCGCCCTTTGGGCCCCATCCCCGGCCTGGGTGGGGTCCCGAGGTCCGCCCGCTCGCGCTGCTCTCCCCGCCTCTGTAACCCCGCTCCTCTCTAGCCCGAGTCCTGGGCTGCCAGAGTGTGAGTGAGGGCGGGAAGGGGCTGGAGGCGGTCGGCGGCGTCACAGGAAACTTTGGGAAGCTTTCTGGCCGTGGCCGGGAAGTGGCCAGGCCGGGGGTGATAAGCTGGGGCCGCCTGGAAGGCAGTAAGGCGAGTCCGCAGCCGGAAAGGAATTCGGAGGGTGGGGGCGGAGGCGTGATTAAAATGTTAAGTGTGCTCGTGCGCTCTTGGGCGAACCCGGGAGCTGAAATCTCCGGGAAGGGAAACTTCTTAGGGGCCGCGGACCCTCCACCCTTAAGTACGCACTTTTCACCCTCATGATCAGTCACTTTTTCCTGTACGTTCTCATATTGTACTTGATTCATTTAGAATGGTTTTGTACCCCTCCAGGGGACTCAAGTCTCTTACGGGAAGGAACTGTTCTTTCTCATTCCAGTATTCCCAGTGCCTAGGACCTTATTTTTAAAAAGTTAGACACTCAATGCTGGAATTGTAATGGATGGTGTTTAAAAGCGTACAGCAGGTCTTGTGAATGGTCCCCAGTAATAAGTCCTTACCTCTTCAAGAGTCGAGAATTCGTGAAGACCCCAAACTTCACTTTTCTGTGAAGGCTGTTTCTGAAGCGCCCAAAAGAATTTGGTGGAAAATGAGTAATGTGAAATAAAAGATAACCAGGTGACTGTAACAGTATGAGCTGTTATTAGTCACTATTCTAGGGTGTGACACTCCCATGTTACTGTAGCAGGATTTTTAAGGCATTGTATCTTGTACTTTGGTTAAACCACATTCTTTGCCTGGAGCAAATCTAAAGCCAACCCATCTTCACCCTCCCCCTCAAAAACGTTTAAATCGTGTGGAGCCAAAAAGGAGCTGTGAATATATTTTCTAAACAGCGTTATTTATTTGACCTTCGTGAACAACCCTAGACGTAAAAAACAGTTTAAGATCTATCTTGTCTGCTATTTCAAATATTTTTCAAAATATTGAGACTAAGAAGTTAAGGAAAGTAATAACTTTAATTTGTCCTCCATGATTTCACTTTAAGTGATACCTTATAGCCAAATTACAAAAAAAAAGTTAATAGAATCAGAAATTATAAAGTTAATGTTTAGTATATGGTTTGTAATGACAGTTAACTGTTCAAACTAAGCGTGTGAGTAAACCTCTTATAATAAAAAAGAAATTAAAATTTCCTGTAAACATTAATTGTGGTGTATGTCATGTCAATATGAATGAATGTGGATTAAATGATTAGATAAAGCCAAAATACAACTTTGGGGATTGTGTCATCAAAGCAAACCTTTCCCAAGAACCTTAGGATTTCCCTACCTTTATTTGAAGGGAATCTAGAAAGATGTGGTTGATGAACTAGTTATTACATATTTGCAGGAAGTAGCTTTGAATAAAGATATGATAGTGATACCAAGCAAAAGTGGGTTCTTCCGATGTATCTTCAAAGCCAATTCTTCAATAATTATCCTCTCAGTTCTTACCTTTTCACTCAAGGAACTTAAAAACTGCCTACCATGTGCCAGACATTGTACTAGGAAATGCAATTTTGAATTAATGTGCTTGAAAGAAGTTTATGTGGCGTATTATCTATGCCACATATTTGAAACAGGAAAAAAAATTACAGCAAATCCAGTTAAAATTTTTTCCTCTGTTAAAATTACTACTTTGCAATGAAAAACACTTAACCAACACTTTGTTTCACTTGATTTCAAATATACTGTGCAATTTTCCTTACATCTTGTAAATGTGGGGAGAATATAGAAGAATGAAAGAAAATAATGTCCTGCCTAGATGATCCATGGACTTCATAAAAAAAATACTAACCATGCACAACAGGGCCTGGAGGGATATGTATCTCAATTGGAATTGTTAGCATATGATTTAAGAGATCTGTCTTCCATCATTTAGATCTATAGGAGATACTACCTTGGTGTTTGAAATGCAGCAGTACTCTAGTTATAGGTAAATAAGTCCTCAGTATATATTCCATTTCCCCAAATACCATTTTTTATATGTTCTAATAACCTTATTTACCTGGACAAATTAATAGAATAATGTGGACATCAAACCTTAGAAAATAAGTAGGAAACAATGGGAAAATTTTTTTGCTAGTTTTGCTTAGCATCACCCATCTCTCACCCCAACTCTCTATTTTCCAGTTTAAAGGTTTCTTGTAGACTTCAAGGGGAAATCTTGGCTGTGTGCCATTCCCTCCCTCTTTTCCTTAATTTATGTCTCTTCTCTTTTCCTCCTTTCTCCCAATTCCTTTGCTTTTTGAATCTCTAATCTACAACTCATACCTAACCACTTGCACACATCACTCCTTAAATGGAAATAGTGATGAGGCATGCAATTTGAAAACCATACCTATATCTCATAAATGATGCAGTGTCTTTTCAAAGGGTATAAATTTCTTTGATTTTGAGAATTGTTCTATTGAATGAAATCTCTGGGAAGGAGATTTCACTTTTGGGTGAAATGGTCTTTAGGATTTTTTGTTAGCTTTCAAACTTCAAATTTTCAAAATGGCTACATGGCTTCATTTTACAAATCTGTGTAAGGAAAATGAAGAGGGGAGAGAAGGGAAGAAAGAAGATGAAGTAGAGCTTGAGGAAGAAAACTCTTATTCTGTCTTCAAACCAGATGTCAAATTTATTAACACCGTCTCACAGCTATCCTTCTCATCCAAAAGTTGACTGTCCTCCTAATACTCCAATATTGGTTTCCCTACTAACCTAACTCCTCTGTTTTCCATTGACCAATACTACCACCCAAACCCTCCATCTAGATTTGACCTCTCCAAAATGCCCCTGGATCACTCAAGACCTGTCCCATTTTAAGCCATCCTTTTAAAAGAATTTACTTCCTTTACCTCATTCCATTATTCCTGACTCATTGTGCCATCAAAAATAACTGTCAAATTTGTACCAATGGGAGAGTGCTCAAGTAATGGTTTCCAAATGTGAGTGAGTAGATTACTGTCATTAAAATTACCTGAGGGCACTTTCAAAAATGCAGACCCCCAGATTCACCCCCAAAAGAATCTGATTTGGAAGGTCTGGGAAAAGTTCAGAAAATCTGTATTTTTGGAATGAGACCAGTAAATCTGGTCAACTTGGTGGATTGAACATAGGTACTTATCTCTGCTCACTTCCCAAATTCCTTAGCAAGGCATAAATAAGTTCCATATACTCAGGGATCTTTGAGGGCATGGGTGTGAAGAAAGCCATAAAACAATAGGATTGATCAAAGATCTGTACAGGGAGTTAGACCCCTTGGATCACCTCCCCAACCAGGAAGCCAGGCAACATTGCTCTACCCCAATCCAGAGAGAGTAAGATTTATTTCCTGGAGAAGGAACTAGAAAAGCTTTGCTCTTGAAGACATTGGGACACCTGAATATAAGGGTGAGGTACTTCTTTGGCAGGAGGGAGTAAGTGAAAGTCTGGTTACTGCGCTAGGAAACTTCCTCTCTCACTCAGCTCCCATAATGCTGGCTTCCAGATTTATATGTCCCAGAAAGGATATTGGAGGATTCCTCTCTAGGAAAATTGACTCATTCTAGGAAAAATACTTTTATGGATCCTGGGGTGAGGTGGGGGTGGGTCTTCCAACAAAATGGCCAGGTCACCTGCTGATTCACATTAAAAATTATGTCTGCTACTCTGCAAGTTCCTGCCATGCAAGTGGCTTCCCTAACTCTTAAATATGAATAGAAAACTACATATCACTATCTGTAGTCATGAAAATCAGACACCAACACAAACAAAAAAATTTTTTTGAGGAAACCCAAAACCAAAACAGAAAACAAAAGTAAATTTCCAAAGAACTATGAGCAATATCCTTCAAAAAAGAAGAGAAAATACTGCATCCATGAATGAACTTTTCAAAATTTTAAATGAAATGGAGAAAAAAAATAAGCTCTAGGAAATTAAAAATACAACAATTTTTTATGATTTGATATCAGGATAGAAAATTGAAATCTCAAAAAAGAGCAAAAAGACAAATAATTGACAAATAGAAAAGAGATAAGAAAATTTCTAACCTGTAGGAAATCCCATTCATATATGGATGTTTTGGTTTGCTAGACTGTTTAAAACAGTATGAAATGGGCTGGCTTTTACCAAGGGGAGTTTATTAGTTTACAAGCTTATAGTTTTAAGACCATGAAAATGTCCAAATCAAGGCATCATCAAGGCAGTGCTTTCCTCCTGAAAACTGGCTGCTGGCAATCCTGAACTCCTCTATCACATGGCAAGGAACATGGCAGCATCTACTGGTACTGGTTTCCCCTTCTCTTCTGGGTTTCCTTGCTTTCAGTTTCTTGTTTCCATGGCTTTCTCTCTCTTTTTTTATTCATCCTGTTTATAACAGAGTCCAGTAAGATCCATCATGAATGAGGTGGGCCACACCTTAACTAAAGTAGCCTCACCAAAATATCCTACTTACAATGGGTCCACATCCACAGGAATGGATTAACTTTTAAGTATATGCTTTTCTGGGGTACATACCATATCAAATCACCAAAGAGGAATTTAGGAGATCTAACCTGTAGAAAGCAAAATGAGGTGAAGGAGGGGCGAGGTGGAATTATCAAAGAAAGAAATTTTCCTAGAACTGAAGGACATGAGTTTCCAGATTGAGAAGTACCCTTTGAGCACTTTGTGAAAAGAATGAAAAGAACTCATGAAAAGGCATTTAATCCTGAAATTTCCCAACAGCAGAGATAAAAAAAAATTCTCTAAATGCTTCAGATAGAATAACAAACAGATCACAGACAAAAGATGAGTAGAAATGTAGAAGGGCATTGGACATTTCAACAATGACACTGGAAGCTAGAAGAAAATGGAGGAACATGTTTAAATTTAAAAGAGATATTATTTACAATTTAAAATTCCTTATAAAGCCAACCAACAAATCAAGTGTAATAGTAGAATGAAGATATGCTTAGACATGCTAGATCTCAAAAAGTTTCTCAGGAAGGCATTTGAGGGAATTTTCAGCCAAGAAGAGGGAAAAGAGAGATGAAGACATGGGATCAACATAGAGGAATACCCAGGATGATGGTGAAGAAAATTTCCAGTATAACGGCCTAAAAAGCAGCCAGCAAAAATTGAGGTTGGAGAATGGAAATCTCCAGAACTGATGTCTCCAATAAAAAAGCAGTGGGCTCAATAGATATCCAGATGTATTTGACCACATCACAAGATGTATTAGTACTAACAGAAATTGGAGATGACTTAGGGATAGGAATATGAAAACAAAGCAAATGGAAAAGGAACCACAGGAAAACAAAAATATATTTTTAAAAATAAACTTTACGTTAAAAAAAGTAATTAAAGTAAACCATGTGACTCATCCTTAAAAATATAATGACATAATTATTTATTAATTATTGTATTGTAATTAATAATTACATAATCATCCTAATCTAAGCACTAATATTCATTTAACTAAAAATTAAAATAAACATATATAAAATATATATATATTCTAGAATTAAGGTGAGGGAAACTCTGAATGGAAGTAATGTGAGAGAGCTAAATCCTCTTCTTCCATAGTAGAAAGTGAATAGATAATTCCTAAATATGAAAAATCAAGAAAGGGTATTAAAATCATGGTTCAGCATAAGAAAGATAAATTCCACTATTGAGAGTGAGTTCAGCTATGGGGATAGGGATTAGAAAGTAACAGTGGTTGGGGCTGGAGACAGTTACTTTGTGTTATAAACCGTTCACTTATACTGTTTTGAGTATTTTTAAAAATCTGAAGGTGAGTCTGTTGCACATCCAGTTTTACGAACTACAGGGATAGAGAGCAGGATAAGAAACAATTGTTCCTGTCACCACAGACAGCATACATGTTAAAAATTATTCTGCTACATCTCATACTCTATCTCTGCTTTCTAAACCTGGCTGGTACTGACTTATTAAATATTTATTGAGTAGCAGTTATGTGCCAAGCACTGTAAGAGGCTCTGAGCATACAACAGTGAACTGCAGGGACAGGGTTTCTCCCCTGAAGTCATGTGGGAGATACAGACAATAAGCAAGAAAACAAATTAACAGCCCATTTGGATGGTGGCAAATACTAGGAAGGAAATGAATATTATGATTTGAGAGAATAAAGAGGACTGAAAGGAATCAAACTTCAGCTCTTAGCTTTACAGTTACATAGCTGAATTTAAGCAAATCCCTTAACTTCTCTGAGCCTCCATTTCTGCATCTATTAATTGAGGATAAGAATTTTAACCTCACTGGGTTCTTATGAAGATTAATTGAGATGGAATAAATGAAAGCAGTTTTCAATTTCTAAATTCCTATTCAGATATAAGGTATTTACCCTTAGGGCAGACACTTATCACTTCTTAATTGGTTTCCTCCCCTGCCTTCCCTAGGGTTCTTGCTCTTGTTCAATAGATTAAACCACCTAACCATCTTTTCCAGTTTTCTGTTCCCACTTTTAAATGCTTTGGCTTACAGGGTTAATCCAGTTCCTTAACCTTGATTCCAGGACTCTTTACAAAATCTACTAACAATATAACTATGCACTCTTTATCTCCCACCACACAGTTAATTCTTCCCATTACCTTCCAGCAATAGAATACTTTACACCTCCAACATTTACTTTATTTCTTCATTTACATACAGTAAAATTCACTCTTTTCGTACAGTTCTATAAGTTTTGACCAATGCATAGCCTTGTAACTACTACCACTATCAAAATGCAGAATAATTCCAACACCCCGCACAAAATTCCATCCTGCTACCCCTGGGAAGTCAACCCTTCCCTTATACTTTACCCTGGCAACTGATGATTTGTTCTTCATACAAATGATTTGCCTTTTCCATAACATTATAAATGGACTCATACAGTATACAGCCTTCTGAGTCTGCCATCTTTCACAGCATAACACATTTGAGATTTCTCTGCTCTTAAATGTATTAATAGTTTCTTCAATTTATTGCAATGTAGTATTTCATTAGGGAGGTTGAGGGACATTTGGTTTTGTTTTTTTTCCCCCAATTTGGGGTGATTATGAATAAAGTCCCTATGACATTCAGATACAGGTGTTATTGTATAAACATAAATTTTCATTTCACTTGGGTAAATACCTAGGAGTGGGAATGCTGGGCTCTGTATTAAGTATAGGTTTAACTTTATAAGAAACTGCCAAACTTTTCCCAAAGTGGCTGTACCATTTTATATCCCACCAGCAATATATGAGAGTTCCAAATGCTTCTCACTCTCAGCAGCACTTGGTGTTATCAGATATTCTTTTTAAATTTGGGGGTTTAATTTTAAAGAAATGCTTTCCATTATTTCAGGCTCAACCCAAATCTCATTTCTGTGGAAACTTCAAAGACAAAATGACCTGCAATTTGTCTGTCTGGATCATTAGTGGAAGAATGAATGATCATATCTTAGTCATTATTATTTTCCTGTAGGATAATATACCCTGATAAATATACTCTAATATCCCCCTTATAACTACAACCCTATATGTATTGACCAGACACTTGATATGGATTAGGTATGCTGCAGTGTGTGATCATAGAGTGAAATGAAACTTTATTGACCAAAACAAATAATAAATACCATGGATGGCATCACTTTACAGATCCCAAATTGTTCACATTATGGCTTAGCCCTGAGGAGGTCATCTTTAATGAGGGCAGGTCTGGTAAGGCATACTTTATAACTGTATAATGTCTTGAGTGGATTTGTGAATATGTTTTTGTCTATGTATACAGTCATAGAAAGTTTAAAAACATTTAGAAAATTTTCTAAATATTTTTTATTTTGTTAAAATAGCATTTTTTTCTATGTAATTTTACTTTAGCCAAATCTACCACTGTTCTATGTTTATTTTCCTTTAAAATCAGAAGATTTTGTGTATTGTGGAGACCATTTAGTCTGACCTCATTTAAAAAAAAAACCAAACATTTGATTTGCTAATTTTTTTTTTTTTGCTAAATTTAAATGTAATACCTTTTGCTAGTCCTAGATTGGTGCTAAGGATCAAATGAGGAGTCCTTAATAAATTAGCATCTTAGACAATGGTATTTCAGGGTCCAGGAAAATATGTAACCTTAACTTTCCCAGGAAGGTTTTCTAACAACAGGTATGATACATACAGAGGTCCCCAACACATACACATTAAAGGAAGTGTGGGCCCTTTCTGTGGGGTTAACACAGGTATTGTGCCAGCTTCATGAGCATGTGATCTATGCAGTCTTGCAGGGCATTGCATTCAACAGGGCCCTTTGCTTGGTTTAATGTTCTCCTGTTGCCATCTTGAAATTCTTAATAATTTTATCTTTGCACTTGTGTTTTGTCAGTGACGTTTAATGGGACAATGGAGCATGCAACATTCCTTGCCATTCCATTCTCATACAACATTCCAGATGCCTTGTGAGCACAGTATTCAAGTGAACCCACAATGCATGGGAGTTTTAGTTAAGACTAAAAGTTAGTACAAGGTAACTGTATTACCTAGATGAGTAAACAGGGGCACTGACAACCCCAAGAGGCCATGTTTTCCATTCAAATTAGAACTGGCTTCAAATGCAGAAGGAAGGCAATGGCAATCAAGAAACCTATCATATTCTTTCTTGTGTTACTTCTCAGTATTAGTCAACCACAAATACTAAAAATGATGACATAGGAGGAAAGGGAAAGCTAGGCAACTCATAGTTACTTTTCCTTTCAGTTCTTTTTTCCTCATAAGTAAGTGGAAGGTAGTGTTGGCAGAATGTGCACATATCAAGAAGTAAAATAAAAACAGAGTAAGTTTTGTGCAGCATTTCCACTCTCCTGGTAATGTAACCAAGAGTTAAGCATTAACAAGTGATTATTATTATGGAAACACAATATGGATGTCTTTTTTCTTTCTGATAAATTGTAGAAAAGCCAAAAGTAAATACCTGAAATTACTTGCTGAACTAGAATCCAGATGCCTTGATGTCTGATATGATTGTAAAACTATATAACCTTAATCTTGTGATTGTAAAAATCTTGTGACTCACCCCCATTTTGTACCCATCCCCCATCCTGTTTTACAACTTTGAAGCATTATGATCACTAGACAGCCCCTTAATGTTTTTTAATGGAGGAACCTGAGCCAGCCCCACCCCATTTACTCATTAGCATAAACCTTCTTGTCTTTGGATGCTATAAAACTGTCAGAATTACTGCAGTTCAGGGAGACAGATTTTAGGCTGTTAGCTCCTTGCTAAGTGCTGGCAATAAACTCTCTCTTTGAAACCCCAATGTCTCAGGAATTCATTATTAATGAAGCACATCAGGCAAGAACCCACTTTTGCTTGGTATCAGTAAGAATGAAATAGATATTCATATACAAACTACAAAATATTTATTGTGTAATTTCAGTGATTCCACATATGAGTGAAATGCTCTTCTATTTACATTTAAAACTGGTATTACATAATTCAAAAATGAGTGGTAAAACTTGTGCTAATTTAAAATTTTCTTTCTTTTTTTTTTTAACTTCCAACATTAAGCAGCAAACAATAATTTTTTAAAAACACCATGACAAGTCAAAAGAGAGACAGATTCCAAAAGAAAGGAAAAAGCCTTATAATTTAACAGGACTTATTTCCTGCCTTTTGAACAAAGTGCATTTTTCTTTTTGCACTGATGGGTCCTTCATGGGTACATCAGCTTAACTGTGAAGCAGAAGCTATCAACAGAGCCATTCATTTGTCTGACCCAATCTGTTTATGCTGATATGTAGTTTATAATTGTAATTTAAATTTGGTTTGATAGAAAAAAGCCCCATACAAGAGCAAGTAAAATATGTATTTCAATGGTTTGTGTCTGATTACATTTCCAATTCTAAGTTAAAAGAAAAAAATTAAGATTTAATTTTATATTATCTACATCCCCTCATGCACTCTGTAAGATATCTTGGACTATGATAAAAAAACAAATTGTAGGAATTTTTTTTTTTTTTTTTGCTTCATTTATTTCTAGGGGCACTTTCAGGGAAAGCAATTTAGTTTAATCTTATTATAAACTCACAGTCAGCTTTGTAACATCATGACTATCACTGAGACAAAATTGTGTGTGTGATGCAAAATGAAGGTTCCTAAATTACTTATATTTAAAAGGTTTAATTCATCAGAAAGCGTTAATCTGGGAGACTTTCTCCAAATAAGGGAGATAGAAGTTATGTTCTGTCTGTCCCCTTCCCTCCGGCACTAAATTCATAATTTCATTGTTTCCCCCCCAGGAATTTTCAAGTTTCATTTACACAAGAAAAAAATTGCTTTCTAATTGGATTTAATGGGATTTGCATTTTAAAATAAATACTTTGAAGTCTATATTGCATTGTATGTTAATTCATTCATCAAGATGCACTTTATTAAGTGTCTAATATGTACCAGCAAAGAACCATCCAATTTAGTGGGGAAAGAGATAATAAACAACTAAGTAAATAATATCATTTCAAATGCTGCTCATTTCTCCATTTCTATGGAGAAAATAAAACAAAGTAATATGAGAAAGAATGTTGTTGCTGGGTGCAAAGAGTCTTGGCTACCTCCTAGGCCCTAGTTCAGTTGTTTCTGTCTTCCTAATTATCTCCTTCCAGCACTGTGGCTATTCACTTTTTTCAACTCCATGACATCTTTCTAATATATGACATCTTTGGTTTCTGACACTTGCCACTAGAAAATTCCTAAATATGCACTTTTTAAATTCATTACACTGAAATTACCTATTGTGTATCATAATATAACTTAAGTGCTATTTTATTGCAAGTCTCATTGTGGCAAGCAGAATTCTAAGATGGCCCCCAAGTTTCCTGCCCCAGGGTTGTTGCAAAGATTAAAGGCATAATACATGTAAAATGTTTATCATGGTGCCTGGCACTTAATAAATACTCTATAAAATTTACTTACTATTTTTAGTATTTTATCCTTCTTGAGCTTCTCATCCCCAAACACCCTTTTTCCTTCTGTCTTTGTGGTCTAAGCAATTCTTCCTACAATGTTGAGCTGGAATTGAGACCTACTAGTACAAACACAGAAAAGCAGATATCTCCACTTTCTTCCTGCACTTCTATTTGCCACATACTATATCTCTACTGACTTGGTGCCAGAGTATAGATTTTCATCTACACATTTTAATTTAGAACCTTTCTTTTTACCTGGCTTTCAAGTGCATTATGTTAAATTCCCAAATGATACCTTCAAAGTTTGCCGCAGTCCTTATCATAGCTCTCAAAAAACAAAGTTGTTCTTAGGGGAACAATCATTGCTTTGCATTTCATTATTGTAAAGAAAATCTAGAAGAACAATATCAACTTTTAAATGAAATTATACGCCTGGAAGCGGAGTATGAATGTAAAAAGGAGAGCACCTCATTATCACTCTTTCTAGCTGCTAGAGTGAAGCTTGAGTCATTTCATATTCCAACATCAAAAACTCTCTTGGATATACTAAAGAACGTCATTATGCACACAGCAATAAAACAAGGAAGTTATTAGAGGGAGGCACTAAGAATAAAAGATTGCCAAGGCAGATCCTAAGATAGATAATATAATAAGTTCATTAATAAGTATTCTGATTTAGCTCTAAGATTTTCCAGCTGAAACTGAATTCCTTGGCATTCTTAAAAAGTCAGGGGCATCAATTTTTTTCTTCTTCAGTTTGATTATAGCTCTTTGCTGACCCATGCAAGAATGCTTCTACCAATATTTATGCAAAGAAACATTTGAATTTGGTATTAGTGTTTGTCAGAATATTGTACTGAAAATAAGGTGAAATTAAGGATCTTTTTTAAAGAACTGGGTAAATGAAAAGCCTTTTGAATGAAGGATAAGCGTATGAGGGAGTCATGCTTCACCACCTTGCTACAATCCTCTAATTGCCTTCATAATGAAGAAACTCTTTTAATTGCAAAACATTTAAGAATTATTGCACGTCACTTCAATAAACCTAGTCATAGAACTACATATACCAGTTCATTTTTCCGACATTTCCCTTTACCTCATAGAGGCTAACTCCTTTCAAACGGGATTTGCCACACTCATGTTCGGTGCTTTCAGCTCTAAGAAAGAATATGCTCATTTTCAATCTATTTGTGGTTCTAACGGTGTACTTTTTTTTTCTTCTTGGTCGCTGTGTAACGATGCATTTTTGTATTGATTAACTGAGTTGGCTATAGTGCAAGTAATGGAGCTAATGTTTAATCCTTTTTTTAAAGCCTGTTAGCTCTATACGGAGAAAAACGATGTCCCAGGTTTGGGGCGCCCATTCTGTGCCACACCAACAGGAGGAAAATTGTGGTTAGGGGCTCCTTTCATTTGCTCCCACCAAGTCAAGGCTTCCATAGCAAGAAACAAAACTAAAAAGGCACACAAATTATTTGAAAATAATAAGGACGAACTAAGAAATGGTCATTTCTTTTCTTTTTATCTTGCAGCAAAGGAGAGTCGAATTTTTTTTTTCAAAAATTTACAGAGGTGCAGATATTTTTAGAAACCAGAGATTTTCTAGAGGCAGCTGGTGAGAAAAGCACTCGTGAAGAGGTAACACAGGCTAAGACTCCAGTCTAGAGCTTTCCCCTCTAACAGTTCCTGCCCCAGCTCTCAAGCTCAAATACTAACTCAGGGACTGCGGCTCACTTAGCTGCGGTCAGAGATCTGCCTCCGCCTGGGCCCCGGGCCCCGGCGTCTGTCCCGCCCGGCCCGTACGTGGACGGCTCCCGGCTGGGGGCATCTAAGCCCCAACCACTGAGAAGAGGACCCTCCAGCGTCCTAGAGCGGCCGTTGAGAAGCCGGCGTGGGGCGGGAGTCCAAGGCCGAGCCTCGCGGGTCGCCGCTCTGTTGCCCCTCTACTTCCCCGAGGGAGCCGAGTCTTG
The DNA here is from genome assembly GCA_029593785.1 of Cabassous unicinctus. NCBI lineage: Eukaryota > Metazoa > Chordata > Mammalia > Cingulata > Chlamyphoridae > Cabassous > Cabassous unicinctus. The sequence goes on from JAQZBX010007433.1 coordinate 39,916, forward strand.
TGCGTTCCTCGGAGTGGCATGCCAGCTCCCACGCCCGGGCGCGGCCCTCACAGGCAGAACAGTTAGTTTTGAGGCAGCGAGAAGCAGGGAACCATCCTGCTGGATGGCGCGGTCTCTGACATTTCCAGCGCCCTCCTGCCTTTTCCCTGGGACGCTCTCGTTCCGCCCTTAGCGCTGCCTTCAGCCGGGAGCCTTCCTCTAACCGTGAAAACGAGCCTCGCTGGCGGGCTGGTGAAGACCGAGCCACGGACGGCGGGCCTGTGTGCAGCCGCTTGGGTAACAGGAAAACCCGGCCAGAGGGCTGGCGCTGTTGATCTGGGCCGCCTGACTTCGGGCGAATTGCTTAACTTTCCTTGGTTTTCTAGACCGCAGTACTGGGGTTTAATACTTCCCGTGGTTTTCTTAGATTTAAATGAGATAGTGAATGTGAATACCAATAACTGGTATTTGTTGGATAATTCTTAGGGGCCTGTCAGTTCTAACCACTGAACACAGAACCTCACTCATTCAGTATTCAGGATCCCTGCCCTTCTGAAGCTCGTTTGAAAGGTGAGAGATTGGTTGTAGAGAGAAAAGAAAAGACTCTCAATCACAAAACACGCATTTAGTTACAACTTGGAGAGTTTATAACAGGAAGACACCAAATTAGTGGGGAAGAGGTGGAGATAGGGAAGAGGAGGAAAGAGAAGACTTTTCTGAAGAAGTAATATTTCATTTGAAACCTGAAAGATGAGATGGAACTCGCCAGACTTACAGTGATCCAGGCCTAGGGAATAGCATGCATGAGGACTCGGGCTGGAAGGAGTATTTGGCAAACACCAATGGGCTCTACCTTCTTTCAACATCCTTCCCTTCCCAGAAGGAGAATGAATCTGGCAGCTAATTTTGGCCCTCTCTTGTCCTTGCTTATATATAGTGGCATGCAGATATTTTTTAAATCTAAGGAAATCAGTATCCTATAGGCTATGGCTTCTCATTGCTTTCTAAATAAAATCTGAACAACTAACTTGCTTGAAAAGTTTTCTATCAAACCAAGTACCATATTCAATTACAACTTTTGCTCTGCTGCACCCTTCACTATATTTTTCAGTTGATGTTGACCTTCTTTTGGGACCCTGTATTCCTCATCTCAGTTCTCTAAACTACAAGCTACTCAAAGTATTGTACATTATGAAGCAGCTGTAATCTTCCTGAGAACACTGATTGCTAGTATCACAACTATCTCCCTTTTTCCAGAAAATGTTTATTCTTCAATCACTTCCTGCTAGCACAATAGCATAATACTATTACTCTAAAAAGCTTGCAACTATTGATATAAGGCAAAAAAAATTTTAAGGCAGAATTTTGAGTTATAAGAATCCTATCCCAATCCAATGTATAAATTGATGGTTGCTATGGTAAATTGAATCATGTACCCTGACAAAAGACATGTTCTTAATCTTAATCCACATTCCTGTGATTGTGGAACCATTTGTAAAATTTGGACCCTTTGAAGATGTATTATCCTTAAGGTGTGAACTCATTTGTGAGTAGGATCATCTAAACTCCTAGTTAGGTGTGGCCAAATTGAATCAGGGTGGGCTTTAATCCATATTGCTGGAGGCCTTATAAAGAAAAAAGTCCTAGGAAGAAGCCAGAAGAGCAGACACAGGAGGAGGACAAGGACTACGCCATGTGACGGACAACTGCCCTTACCAGAAAGCTACCAAACCCAAGGGAAAGCATGGCCTTGCTGACACCTTAATTTGGGGTTTCTGACCTATAAAACCTTAAGCCAATAAATTCCTGTTGTTTAAGCCAACACATTGTATGGTATTTGTCATAGCAGCCTGGCAAACTAACACAACTGCACACTGATTCCTTTTCTTCCCACACAGGAGTCTTTCATCTCCTATTCCCCACACAGATGCCAGCTAGGCTTTTCAGAATCATCTAAAGGTAAGCGCATAGAGACTGACTCAATTTCACCCCACCACCTACTTTCCTGCTTGAAGGGAGATTGTGTACATATCTTATTCTTTCATTTCCTTTGCTTGTTGCTACTCACAGCACTGTAATTCCACTTTAGGCACCTTCTATACATTGATATCCATTACTTTTCTTCTTTGCTGTTTATGATTAGAAAATTGCTTTATCAATCTGTTTTATTTCTGAACCAAAAAAGACATCTAATCATGATGGTAGTATAAGCATACCAGAGGTTATTAGTATTACCCAAAGGCTAGCAAGCTGCTCTTCCTCCTTGTTGCCATTAACATCCTGTGAATATGTCTATAATTGTATTTACCACATTTTATTATGACTTGTTATTTAAGTGTCATTCTCCACTTATTAACTAGACTGATTTCCTTGAGGGTAGAGAATATAAAATTTGTATTTAAATTAAACAGAAGAAAAGGACCAAGTCTGTGAGGTATCATTTCCCCATTTTGCCAACAAAGAAGCAGCCTCAAAATGTTAAATATGATCATGCTGTTAGAGAGAGACACAACCACTGTTCAAACCCAGTTCTTTCTGATGCCAAGGCCAGTGTTCATTCTTTCTTAGAAACCAAACTTTGTATTTTTCTTATTGTTCAAGTAGAAAAGTAACTGTAGAAAAATTAGGAAATAGAGATAAGCAAAACAAAATAAAGAAAAAGGAAATAAAATTTATCCATGATTCCATTATTCAGAGCCAACCACTGTTAGCATTTTTGTGCATATTTATAGATGTATATGTCTATATGCATATATACACATATTGCAAAAATAGGATTACACTAGCTTTAAAGTTTTATAATCTACTCTTTTGCCTAATATATGATAAATCCTCTCTTGATTCATTCTAGGGTTTCTCAACCTCAGCATTATTGACATTTGGAGCCAGATAATTCTCTGCTGTGTGGACTGTCTTGTACATCGTAGGATGTTTAACAGCATTTCTAACCTTTACCCACTAGTTGCCATATAGCACACACAACCTTCCCTGTCCCCATGCCTTTACTGTGGCAACCAAAAATGTCTCCAGACATCGCTAAATATCTCCTGGGGTACAAAGTCATCCCTGGTTGAGAACCCCTGACTTATTCTAATATTATATACTATATTAGTCATTCTTTTCTTGCCAGCTATCTACCCAACAGCTATTAGAAAGTCAATGGTAAATGCTTTGCTTTTTACATTTTGTTTTAGAAGTAGTGAACATCACATGAATATTAGAAGTTTTTTTTTTAATCAGATGTTTTTAACTCTTTATCAAAGTCTGAAGTAATGCCACCAGACTCAGTGGAAATTTTTCTCTTCAAATATGCCTTATTTATGACCCATGGATTTGTCGTTGAAAATTTAAAAGTTCACTTTGAGTAAATAAAGCATAAATTATCTCAAAGCAAAGGTATAGTAGCCCTGTGGAAAAAAAGTGTTATGACTGAGAGTCTTTGGGAGAAGTGAGTTTGTTAAATGAGTGATCTTGATGAAGTTCTCATGCACAGATATAATATACTTGATAGATTTTCATTGTCATAATATTTTGCAAATTTAGTTTTCAAACAATTTCTAAAATAAGGCTATTTTTAAATTTTCATTTATTTATTTTCACTAGAAAATTTATAGGTTTATAGAAAGATCATGCAGAAAATACGAGTTCCCATATGCATTCCCCCTTTTTAAAATATTTTGCATATGTGTGGTATCTTTGTTACAATTAAAAAGGCCATTCTTAAACTAACATTTCATAAACTCCTTTCTAAGGCTGTTTTAAAAAATTCAGGGAAAGATTTTAGAGTCTGTTATATTTAACATTTTTAAAAAGTTTTTATTGTTAAATGTAACACATATATAAAAAATTATATAAAATATAAATATGCAGTTTAACGAATTACTAGAATAGGAACACCATGTAAACACTAATGCAGTTTAAGAAGAAGAAGATTACCAGAGCTCAAGAAGCACCCTTACATCCATGCCTCTTCCAAACCACAGCCTGTTCTCTCTCTTTAAGTGTAACTCTTCGTTTTAGTTTTCTAAAAGCTGCTGGGAGCAGTATACCAGAAATGAGTTAGCCTTTACAATGGGAATTTATTAGGTTAAATGCTTACAGTTCTGAGACTGTGAAAGTGTCCAAATCAAAACTCCATCAGATGATACTGTTCTTCCTGAGGACTGGCTGCTGGTGCTCCTGGATTCCTCTCACGTGGCAGGGCACAGTGGCAGCATCTGCCGGTCTCAGTCTCTGCCTTCTCCTGGCCTCATTGCCTTCAGCTTCAGGCTGCTCCTTCTGTGGCTTTTCTTTCTCCTGGGTTCATCAACTTCTGGAGGCTTCTCTATGTCACTGTGGTTTTTTTATTCCTCCATTTATAGAGGATTCCAGTAAGAGGATTAAGACTCATCCTAGTTCCTACAATCTAATCAAAGGCCTTTAACTGAAATAATTTAATGAAAAGATCTCACCTACAATAGGTTTACATGCACAGAAATTGATTAGCTTTAAGAACAGGATTTTCTGGGATCTACCCAGCTTCTAACTGTTACACCCTTACATAATATTTATGGGAATCATTCCTTGCTCCTTTTATTGTTTTATCACATAATTGTCCATTTCTTTACATTTTGAAACTTACATAAATAGAATCATACAGTGGTAGTCTTTTCTTCCTAGCTCAACATTATATTTGTGAGATTCATCTATGTGAATTTATTCATTTCCACTTTTGTGTAGTTTTACATTGTATGAACATATCAGTACCCTTGATGAACATTTGATTGTTTCCAGTTTTTGGCCATCATGAATAACCCTGTGATGAACATTCTTATACATGTCTGCCGTTACACACAGGCACACATTTCTGATGAGTATATATCTAGAAACTGAATTGTTGCATCATAGTTATTATAATTTATGCACTAAGAAAAAGATGTTTCCTACTTTTATAGACACAGGATGCATACCATCTTGGACAATGAATCACACAGCAATACAGACAAACAAGGATGAGGGCCAAAACTAATGCAATGGTAGTAAAGGCAGAGGAAGTGATGGAAGAAACATTGAAGACAGGAAATCAGCAGATGTGGTAACAAATTGAAGCATGGGCTAGAGATAAATATTTGAGAGTCATAATCACAGAATGATGTTGGGGTCATGGGTATAGAGAATATTGCCAGGGAGAGAGTATTGAGAAAGTAATTTGTAAACAATGTTAGCAATTAATTTCACATGCTAACAAATTAGACTTATTGCTTTATATTTATATATGGGGTGAAAAAGTATATAATTACTATTTTATCTTTTTTTTTTTTTATGTTGAGTGAAGCAAGCCAGACACAAAAGGACAAATACTGTATGAATGCGTTACTATGAACCAAATATATTGTGTAACATATTGTTTGATTAAAAAAAAAAGTATATGTATCCATTACATTTAATTGAGAAATGTATATATTTATTCATCTGTGTTTACTTTTTAGTTTCTAATTTTTTATATTTTCAATTATTAAATGTACAAAATAAAGTTAAAAAAATAATAATAAAATAAAATAATTTTTAAAAAAGATTTATTTATTTTACTTTATCCATTTTAAATGCCCCCTTCCCCCCGTTTTGCTGTTTTGTGTCCACTGGCTGGGCAATTCTCTGTGTCTGTTTCCTGCCCTCTCTTCTCCTCCTTCTCCTTCTATCTTCACCGGGATTTGATCCTGGTGACCTCCAATGTGGGAGAGAGGCGTTCTGCCACCTGTGCCAACTTAGTTCCTGGTTTTTCAGTGTGTCTCGTCTTGGCTCTCCCTTGTGTCTCTCTCCTATTATGTCATCATCTTGCTGCATGGCTCATCGGGGCCTGGCATGCCCACGCACCTTCTATAGTTTTCTTTATTTTACCGGGAGATCCCAGGGATTGAACCCAGGTCCCTCCACATGGGAGATGGATGCCCAACTATTTGAACCACATCCACCCCCTCTATTTTATCTTTTTAAATATCCTAAACATTTTAGAGTCATAAACCTTTAGTGATTCTATTAAATTGTTGTTAAGTTTCTTTAGTTCCTACTAGAGGAGGGTTTCTCAAACTTGGGCTATTGACATTTTGGGCCAGATAATTTTTTCTTTTGGGGGGGACTGTCCTGTCTTGTGCATTGCAGGGTGTAGACGCATCCTTAGCTTCTCTACCCACTAATTTCCAATAGCACACCTTTCCCCACCCCATTGTGACAAATAAAAATATCTTTGTACATTGCCAAATGTCCTCTAAGAAGCAAAATTGCCCCTGGTTGAGAACCACTAGTAAACTGTATACACCTGTTAAACTTATCAGTGCTAAATAGATTAAAATATTTTAAATAACGGATTCTTTAATGGGATCAATCATTCATCACTATAATTATTGGTAGTTGCATCTGTTGAATATACAATGCTCAGGCATTTATAGCAGAAGAGCTGTAATTGCCATAGAGTATATGTCAAAGAGAGTATCAATGGAACAATTAATTTGTATCAAACTGATTTGAAACATTTAGATGGAGTCTAGTTTGAAGTTTGCCAGTGCTTACTTAGTAAGCCTTTTATTTTTCAGCAAACTTAAGCATTTAAGCAACTGATAAAAGGAATTTTAAAATATTCTTAGGAAAATAATTTTGAAGCATCCTTAAGCACTTTTGAATTACCATTTAGATTTTGGTAAATGATACATTAAGTAGAAATCATTCCATATCATTTGCCATAAACACAACTTTCTAGGCATTTTACTTTTAGCTTATTGAGTAACTCTGAATTGAGTTAGAAAATAAGACATTTTGTAAAGCATATTCTATAATTTAGAATTTTTATTTACAGAGGAGTTATTTTAACAGACAGGTGTTAGAAAAAATGACCTTCTGCTGTGAGAACTGGTTTGTATTTATAATGCTTTTCTTCCTGTTTAACCTAAAGCTTTCTCAGACAACACATATTAGGAAAGTGTGGCTAAAGACTATAGGAGGGTAGAGAATAGGACCATTCTGTAATACACTGGAAAGCATCCCAATTCAAATGCTGGCTCTACCATTAAATGACTGGATTATTTGGTAGCAAGGTGGTTAACTTATCAGGTTCTCAGTGTCTTTATTTAAAAAATGAGGATAGTAATGTCTGAATATAGGTTGTTGGGGAATTAGAAATATGTGAATAATGTATATTGTATATGCAAACACTTATCATAGCTGTTCATGTCACATATCTTCCATTTGCCTCTCCATGTCCATTCTCCACTCTTTTCCACTGTATTTTCTACCATGAGAGGCTGTCCTGTATGGATTACATCCATGTCCTCCTATACTCTGGCTTTTATTTGGGTTTGGCCAGTAGGAAACCCCAGCAATAGATCAGATAGAATGAGGACAGTGAGGTCAGGATATTATTGACAACTCACCTCCCACCAGGTGCCTTGGGATGGTGAAGTAACCCTTCACTGAGGGTTACTTCTCTCAAAATAGTAAGGCCCTCTTTTCTTCTATGTTCCTCACCTCATCCCTTTGGGAAAAGAGCAATAACACCTCCTTATAGAATAAAGAATAGACATCCAGGCATTGGACATTAAGGTTTAATTAAGGTTTGTGTCCTCAAAAAAGAAAGAAATTATTTTTAGTAAGTATGAAATGGTGACATTTTCATATGCTACAGAAAAATGTAAGGAGAAATAAGGACTGTGAAAAGACTTTTTAAAATAATAAAAATCATGAAATTATTTTGTACACACTCTGTCCCTTTTTCTCCGCTAGGTGCTTTACCTATTTTATCCCACTTTGTCCTTATGATAACCCTATGAGATAGATATAATTATCTCTATTTCACAGATGAGATTTTAGAGATACTTTCTCAAGGTCACAGAGATCTCTAGTAAGTGGTAGAATCAGGACTTTAACCCAGATCTACTTGATTACAAGCCCATTCTATTAAGTACAGTGCTTTTCTGTCTACATTATATCATTAACAATTGGGAAACGGTGTCCTTTTAGAATGTAGTTTCAATTGAGTGACCAGGAAATAGTTACAGTAGAGTGATCTAGATGGATGATTTCAAGAAGTTAAGGAATGAAGTGATGAAGAAATAAGTGGCATACCAGTTATTTGATAAATCTCGTAGTAAAAGGTTGGGGATAAATAATATAATTGCTAAAAGTTCCATTTTTCCCCCACAAAGTCTATGTTCTGACCTAATTCTGTGTTACCCTCTGCAGGTCTTATCCGAGGAGTTCCTCTAAATTATTCTAATAATGATGTCCCAGTTTTGCAGGGGTTTCCCATTCTCATAGGAAAATAAAAGCTAGACAGTAAACTTCGTGGAGACAGACTACACATCATTCCCCTTTGTATTTTGGTATACTTTGAACTAAACATTGTGATTTGGGCTCTATTACCTGAGTCTAGCTGCAGGGCTTGTTTATTCTCATTAACATTAATACGGTGACTGTCTTCCATGTTACCTGTATTAGTTAGCCAAAAGGAGTGCTGATGCAAAGTACCAGAAATCTGTTGGCTTTTATAAAGGGTATTTATTTGGGGTAAAACCTTACAGTTACAAGGCCCTAAAGAGTCCAACTCAAGGTTGGTTTCTCACCCAAAGTCATTTGCCACGTGTTGAAGCAAGATGGCAAGCAATGTCTTGGGGGGGTTCAACCTTCCTCTTTCCTCTTAAGCCTGCGTGGTACCAGCTCCTACCAAACTCAGCTGTAGGCTGGAGGACTTGTCTCTCTTTCCGGGGCTTTCTCAGTGCTGCAAACTAGCAGGCAAATGGCTGCTCTCTGCTTTGTCTGTGGAGCTGTCTCTCTTCCTCTGTCTACTTCTGTGTTCTCCTTGAATGAGTGTCCAATTTATATAGCCACCAAGGGGCCAGGGACTCAACCCTGCATGCCCTAATGATGTGGTCGAATCGAAGCCCTAATTGTAACATAATCAAGTAAACATAAAATCTTTGAATTTAATACAATCAAAGGGTATCACGCCCAGAGAAACAGACCAGTTTACAAACATAATATCTCTTTTTGGTATTAATAAATAATATCAAACTACCACATCACCTTATTCCAGCAACAAAGAAAAAGATACTTATTTTTATTCTGCCATCCTCCTGGCTTTCTTTCCTAATATTTACTCATAGAAGGTGCCAAATTAACAAAACACTTATAAGAAGATTGGGAAATAGTCAGCTTTAACTTTCCATCAGCAACTCTTAGAGAAAACATTGCTATCACAGGAAACAGAAATTCTCTGACAATATTGATCAAAATGAATGCCCGGATTCCTTAGTAAACAGGTTATAGCATGGGTAACTAGAAGCCATTCTTCCTTCCCATCTTAGCTGATCAAAGATCAAGGAGAACCTGGATCAGCCTATCTATGAATTTTGGCAGGTCTCAGAAGAAAGGTATGGAACTTCCTAAAGAAGAGAACAAGTTTAGCTAACTAAACATTCCTTCTTTTTGTATATTTTCCTAAATATTGCATTTTACTTCCTTCAACTCACATATTTTAGGTTAATTCTTTTAAAAAGTCTTTACTCTAAAAGTCACAATAATAGTTTAATAACAATTACTAAATCGTGGCACACGATAAATTTTATTCCAATGATTGGGAAAGTTTACATGATGCTTTGAACAAGAGCTCTGGATGATCATTTAGTCTCCATAATTGGGTAGCATGATACAGCCCTTGAAGATAATATCTGATCTTAGTGATGTGAGACCGATTTTCACAAGATTTAGAGACCCGAGACCTATAATGTAAAAGGCAGTTCAAGGCAAGGTTGGATGTCTATGTTCATGACAACACAGAAAATGTGAGCCATTTTTAAGTTTAGGAGAAAGATTTCTAAGGTTAAGAATCTCTCATATTTCACTTGGCAAGTCAATTAGATTTTTTCCAAATAAAAAAAGTTGAAGACTTTTAATCTGTTTCCTTGCTACAGGTATTTCTTTCTCTTGAAGGCAGCCTATTACATTTAAGGGGAAAGATTTTGTTAATAAAGGAGAAGAAAACTTGAAAATTAGTTGCATCTTACAGAAAATAACTATTAGTTGGTAAAGTTTGCCTTGCAAAATATCGTAAAATTTAGTAAAAATAGTTACAAATTTTAGTTTAATATAAATTTTAATACATTTTTTCCTTTACGATTCAATTGGCGCATCTTAAATGTTAGTCTGGCAGTAAAATTTTTACATTATATAATAAAACAATAATAAAATCATCTTAAAATAAAGATAAAAAGTTATTTCACATTTAATAATTTTTTAAATGGACTTGACCTGATCTAATTTGTCAATTTTGGTGAAGAAAAGTTAAAAATCAGACCTGTATTCCAGGATTAGCTAGACTAATTTATCTAAGTTTTTAGAACCTTATTAGCTATTTTAAAATAAAATGCATCAGATAAGTAACATCTCAGTGAAAACAAATGACTGTTGTTCCAAGCTCAGTAAAACAAAAATACCCCTATTTATATATTTATGCTTCTTTTCTCAGACATTGTAGCCTTTAACATCTCATAAATCCTAGCTAACTACATGTCAAGAGAAAAGGTTAATTATAAGTTTTTTTTTTCTCTTAACTTTATTTGTACATTTAATAATCGAAAATATAAACAATTTAACACTAAAAAGTAAACACAGATGAATAAATATATACATTTCTCCATTAAATGTAATGGATACATATAATTTTTTTTTTTTTTTTTTT
>JAQZBX010007434.1:0-50604 GCA_029593785.1 Cabassous unicinctus
GTTTTCTTTTTTTTTTTCTTTTCTTTTCTTTTCTTTTCTTTCTCTTTGTATCTCTTTTCTCATCTTTCCAAGCTTTTATTTTATTCAATTTTATTTCTTGTTTCATTTTTTATTCCACCTTTTTATTCTTAATCCTTTGTATTTTTTATTATTTTTCATTCATTACTTATTTATAGTCTTGGCTCTTTTATGGTTCATTTTCTAAGTTTTTCATTTTTATTTTTATTATTCTTTTTCCTTTCTTCTCTTTTTCCTTTCCTATAGTCTTACTTTTTTTCAAGGGAACACAGACAACTACAAGGATATAGAATAAGTGAAACCTAGTGTCAAGAAAGGAACAGTAACACATAACAAAACAAAATAAAATCCTAGAGTAGAAAGAGAAGCTAAACATATGAATAAGCCCATCAATATAAACAGATGCCTAGACACAAACAAAAAAATTACAAGCCATACTAAAAAACAGGAAGACATGGCCCAGTCTAATGATCAAAGTAAACAGGAGGAGATGCAGAATGTGGAACAACTAATCAAGGATGTACAAACAAATATCATGAATCAACTTAATGAAGTAAAGGAAGAGAGAAAGGATATTAAGAAGACACTAGGGGAACATACTGAAGAAATCATAAATATACATTAAAAAGATAATGGGTCTGATGGTGATTGTATTAGTCAGCCAAAGGGGTGCTGATGCAAAATACCAGGAAATCAGTTGGTCTTTATAAAGGGTATTTATTTGGGGTAGAAGTCCACAGTTACCAGGCCATAAAGGATAAGTTTCTTCCTTCACCAAAGTCCATTGCCACATGTTGGAGCAAGACAGCTGCCAATGTTTGCCAGGATTCAGGCTTCTTGGATTCCTCTCTTCACGGGGCTGCATTTCTCTCCGGGCTTAGCTCCCCTGTTTCCTCTACAAGGTCAGCTGTAGACTATGAGGCTCTCTAGGCTTTGCTTCTCTCCACAAGGCCAGCTGTGAACTCTCAGATGAATGGCTTGTCCCGGGGCCTTCTCTCCTTACTCATGACCAAGCTCTCTTACTTTCTGGGGCTCCAGCTCAAGACTCCAACATCAAAACTGCTCCCACTGTTCTTTGCCATTCCTTTTATATTTGATTCCCCCACCCACCAAGTGGTGGGGCTCAATGCCCTACTGACATGGCCCAGTCAATGCCCTAATCATAACTTAATCATGCCCAGATGAACAAATCAGTTTACAAGCATAATCCAATATATATTTTTGGAATTCATAATTACAGCAAACTGCCCAACTGCAACAGTGATGAACAGCACAATGCAGGAAATTAAAAATACTCTGGAAGCACATAACAGCAGATTTGAAGAGACAGTGGAAAGAATCAGTGATGTCAAAGATAGTACATATGAAATCAGACAGATAGCAGAACAGATAGATTAAAAGATAGAAAAAATTCAGCAGGGACTCAGGAAAATGACTGACAACATGAAACGCACAAACATACACATTATAGGCATCCCAGAGGGAGAAGAGAAGGAAAAGGGGGCAGAAGGAGTGTTGGAGGAAATAATGACTGAAAATTTTCCAACTCTTTTGAGGGACATAGGCATACATGTCCAGGAAGCTCAGCACACTCCAAAAGTAGAAGTCCTAACAGGCTTATCCTGAGACTTATACTTATCAAATTGTCAAATGCTCAAGACAAAGAGAAAATACTGAAAGCAGCAAGATATGTGATATCCATCACATAAAAGGGAAGCTTGATAAGTTTAAGTGCTGATTTCTCAGCTGAAACCATGGAGAGAAGGCGGCAGTGGTTTGACATAGTTAGGTGCTAAAAGAAAAAAAACTGTCAGCCAAGAATTCTGTATCCAGAAAATCTGGCATTCAAAAATGAGATAGAACACAAGAAAATCAATTAGTGTAATAAATCACATTGATAAACTGATGAAGAAAATACATATGATCCTCTCAATTGATGCAGAAAAGGCATTTGACAAAATACAGTACCCTTTCTTATAAAAAACAAAAACAAAAAAACTCCAGAAGATAGGAAAAGAAGGAAGTTTTCTCAATATGGTAAAGTGCATATATGAAACATCTACAGCTAGCATTGTACTCAAAAGTAAAAGGCTGAAAGCTTTCCCACTAAGATCAGGAACAAGACAAGGATGCAAACTGTCACCATTATTATTAAATATTGTGCTAGAAGTTCTAGCAAGAGAAATTAGGCTAGGCAAACAATAAAAGTCACCTGAATAGGAAAGAGAGAAGTAATGATCCTATATCTAGAATATCCTGAAAAATCCACAACAAAGCTACTAAAATTAATAAAGTTCAGCAAAGTGGCTGGATACAAGATTAATACATAAAAATCAATAGCGTTTCTATACATTATTGATATGCAATCTAAGGAGGAAATCAGAAAAAATATTCCATTTATGATAGCAACTAAAAATCAAATATTTAGTAATAAACTTAACCAATGACATAAAGGACCAGTATTCAGAAAACTGCAAAACATTACTAAAAGATACAGAAGAAGACTTAAATAAATGGAAAGACATTCCATGTTCATGGATTGGAAGACTAAATATTGTTAAGATGTCAATTCTACCCAAACTGATTTACAGATTCAACACAATCCCAATAAAAATCCCAACAGCCTTTTCTGCAGAAATTGAAAAGCCAATAATCAAATTTATTTGGAAGGGTAAGAGGCCCCCAAATAGTCAAAAATGTCTTTAAAAAGAAAAACAAAGTTGGAAGACTCTCATTTCCAGACTTTAAAGCATATTACTTACCTACAACAGTAAAAACAGCATGGTACTGGCATAAGGACAGACAGATTAACCAATGGAACTGAATCAAGAACTCAGAAATCAACCCTCACTTACACAGTCAAGTGATTTTTTGACAAGGCTGCTAAGCCTGCCCAGCTGGGCCTGAACAGTCTATTTAACAACTGGTGCTGGGAGAACTGGATAGCAATATCCAAAAGAAAGAAAAAAGACCCCTATCTCATACCTTAAACAAAAATTAACTCAAAATGGATAAAGGACCTAAATATAAAAGCAACCATAAAACTCATAGAAGAAAATGTAAGTAAACATCTTCAATATCTGTGGTAAGTGGTAGTTTCTTAAACCTTACACCCAAAGCATGAGCAACAAAAGAAAAAAATGGATAAATAAGACCTCCTCAAAATTCAACACTTTTGCACCTCAAAGGACTTTATCAAAAGGGTGAAAAGACAGCTAATTCAATGGAAGAAAATATTTGGAATTGCATATCTGATAAGGGTTTAATACACATGTTATATAAGGAGATTATACAATTCAACAATAAAAAGACAAACTATCCAACTTAAAAATGAACAAAACACTTGAAAAGACAACTGTCCAAAGAAGAAATACAAATGGAAAAAAAAAAAAAAAAAAAAACCACACGAAAAAATGTTCAACATCACTAGCAATTAGGGAAACGCAAATCAAAACTACAATGAGATCATTTCACACCTGTTAGACTGGCCACTATTAAAGAGTCAGAAAACCGTAAATGTTGGACAGTATGTGGAGTGGTAGGAACATTTATTCACTGTTGGTGGGAATGTAGAATGGTGCAGGCACTGTGGAGAACTATTTGGCAGTTCCTAAGGAAGTTGACTATAGACTTGGCATGTGATTTGGCAATATCAAATTACTAGGTATATACCCAGAAGAACTGAGAGCAGATACATGAGACTGATGTTCATAGTGGCGTTATTCATGCTTGTCAAAAGTGACAAACAACCCAGGTTTTTTTGATGAATGGATAAACAATTTGTGTTGTATACACACAATGGAATATTATGCAGCAATAAGAAGAAATGAAGTCATGAAACATATGACAACATGGGTGAACCTGGAAGACATTATGTTGAGTAAAGCAAACCAGACACAAAAGGACAATACTGTGTGATTATGCTATTAGAAACTAAATATTTTATGTGAAATATGAATACATTATGTGAAATATGAATGTGGGTAAAATTGCACATATAAGACCATTTTTCTTTGAAGCTGAACAAATGTAGGTTAATACTACAAAATGTTAATATCAGACCAAAAAAAATACATTATACTAAGTGAAGGAGACCAGACACAGAGTACTACCTATTGTATAATTCCATCTATATAAAATGCAAATATAAATCAATTTATAAAGATGAAATTAGATTACTGGTTATGTAGGGCTGGGGAAGGAATGCTAAGGAGTGTGGAGTCTTTCTTTCTGTAGTAATGAAGTTGTTCTAAAATTTTTGAGGTGATGAATGTACAACATTATGTTTATACTAAAAGTCAATGATTGGGAAGCGGGTGTGGCTCAATCGATAGAGCTCCCGTTTACCATATGGGAGGCCCCGGGTTCACTTCCCAGGGCCTCCTTGTGAGGGCAGGCCGGCCCGCATGGTGCCGTGGGCTGATGCAGCAAGACCTCGCAGCAAGGGGAAGATAAGCAGACACAGAAAAGACACACAGCAAAATGGACATGGCAAACACAAGCACCAAGGGGGGGATAAACAAATAAATAAATCTTTAAAAATAAAAAAAAAGTCAATGATTATACACTTTGGATAGATCATATGGTATATGAATATATCTCAGTAAAACTGATTAATAAACAAATAATTGTGCAAGAATAGCCAAAAATAGCAGGTATGTACAGTATGGGAAACAGAGAGAGATTGAGAGGTAAAGAATTTTCTTGTTTGTCTGTTTTTTGTTTATTATTATTATTGAAATATTCAAAATGCTCTAATAATGATTGAAGTAATGAATGCACAGCTATGTGATTACACCAAATACCATTGATTGTACACTTTGGATTAATTGTATGCTTTATTAATACATATCAATAAAATTGATTTTTTTTTAAATGAGATAGAGTTCAAAATATTCACAGATAAACAGAAATTAAAAGAGTTTGTCAACAAGAAACCTGCCCTTCAAGAAATACTAAAGGGAGTTCTTCAGGTGGAAAGGAAAAAACAGGAAAGGGAGGGTTGGAGGAGAGTGCAGAAAGGAAGATTATAAGTAAAAATAACTCAAAAGATAAAAAGAAATAAAAACAAAATATGACATACATAAACCTAAAGAAAATATGGCTAATGTAAGTACTGCCTTGAGAGTAATAATATTGAATGTTAAGGATTAAATTCTCCAATCAAGAGACACAGATTGGCAGAATGAATAAGGAAATATGACCCACATAAATGCTGTCTACAAGAAACTCACCTTAGACCCAAGGATGCAAGGAGGTTGCAAGTGAATGGTTGGAAAATGCTTTTTACATGCAAACAATAACCAATAAATGGAAGGAGTAGCTATACTAATATCGGGCAAAATAGACTATAAATGCAAAACTGTTGTAAGAAACAAAGAAGGACACTATACATTAATAAAAGGGACAAGATATAAAGAAGAAAGAACAATCATAAACATTTACGCAACTTACCAGGGTACCTCAAAATACATGAGGCAAACATTGGAAAAACTAAGTGGAGAAATAGATGCCTCTACAATTATAATGTAGGACTTTAATACACCATTATCTCCACTAGACAGAACATCTCCACAGAGGGTCAATAAAGAAACAGAGACCTTGAATAATACATTAGAAGAACTAGACCTAATAGACATATACAGAACATTACACCCAAATACAGTGGGATATACATTCTTCCCAAGCACATATGGATCATTCTCCAGGATAAACCACATGCTAAGTCACAGAACAACTCTCAATGAATTCAGAAAGATTGAAATTATACAAAATAGTTTGTCTGACCACAATGGAATGAAGCTGGAAATCAATAAAGGGCAGAGAACCAGAATAGGCAGAAAGATATGGAAGTTAAACAACATACTCTTAGACAATCAGTGGGTCAAGGAGGAAATTGCAAAAGAAATCAGTAAATACCTTGAAGCAAATGAAAACGAGAACACAACATATCAAAACCTATGCAGCAAAAGCAGTGCTGAAAAGGAAATTTATAGCCATAAATGCTTATATTTAAAAAGAAGAAAGAGCTAATATCAAAGACCTAACTGCACACCTGGAGGAAGTAGAAAAAGAACAACAAAATAATTCCAAAGAAAACAGAAAGAAGGAAATAAAAATTAGAGCAGAGATAAATGAAATTGAGAATTTAAAAAACACTAGAAAATTTTAACGAAACAAAAAACTGGTTCTTTGAGATGATTAATAAAATTGACAAACCCTAAGCTAGACTAGCAAAGAAAAAAACAGAGAGGATGAAAATACATTTTTAAAAAATGGGAAGGGGATATTACCACTGATTCCACAGAAATAAAGAGTATCATAAAAGGATACTTTGAAAAAGTGTATGCCAACAAGGTAGATAACTTAGATGAAATGGACAAATTTCTAGAAGCACACAAGCAGCCTACATTGACAAAAAAAGAAATTAATGAACTCAACAGATCATTCACAAGTAACGATAATGAATTTGTTATCAAAAACCTCCCAACTAAGAAGAGCCCAAGACCAAATGGCATCACAAGTGGATTCTACCAATCATTCTGGAATGAACTAACACCAATCCTGATTAAACTTTTCCAAAAAATAGAAGTGGGGGCAATATTGTGTAATTCATTCTATGATGCCAAATCACTTTAATACCAAAACCACACAAAGATGCCACAAGAAAAGAAAACTACAGACCAATCTCTCTAATGAACCTGAATGTTAAAATCCTCAACAAAATACTTGCTAATCATATTCAACAACACATCAAATGAATTTTACACCATGACAAAGTGGGTTTCATCCTTGGTATGCAAGGATGGTTCAACATAAGAAAATCAATCCGTATAATACACTACATTAACAGATCGAAAGAGAAGAATCCCATGATGATCTCTATTGATGCAGAAAAAGCATTTGACAAAATACAACAACATTTCTTGATAAAAATACTTCAAAAGATCGAAATAGAAGGAAACTTCCTCAACAAGATAGCACACAGCTAACATTATATTCAATGGTGAAATGCTAAAGGCTTTCCCTCTAAGATCTGGAACAAAACAAGGATGCCCACTGTCACTGCTCTTATTTAATATTGTCTTAGAAGTACTTGCTAGAACAGTTAGGCAAGAAAAATATATAAAAGACATCCAAATTGGAAAGGAAAAATTAAAAATTTCTCTATTTGCAGATGCCATGATCTTATACATAGAAAACCCTGAGAAATCTACAACAAAGCTTCTAGAGCTGATAAATGAGTTCAATAAAATGGCAGGATATAAGATCAACATGTAAAAATCAGTCGCATTTCTGTACACCAATAACAAGCAAACTAAGGAGGAAATCAAGAAAAAAATTCCATTTACAATAGCAACTAAAAGAATCAAATACTCTGGGAATAAACTAATAATGTAAAGGACTTGTACACAGAAAACTACACAACACTGTTAAAGGAAATCAAAGAAGACCTAAACAAATGGAATAATATTCCATGTTCATGGATTGGAAGACTAAATAGCATTAAGATTCTTTCCTACCAAAATTGATTTACAGATTTAATGCAATCCCAATAAAAATCACAACAGCATTTTTCACTGAATTGGAAAAGCTAATTATGAAATTTATTAGGATGGGAAAGGGGTCCCAAATAGCCAAAAACATTGAAAAAAAGAAAAACAAAATTGGAGGAATCATGCTACCTGACTTTAAAGCATACTACAAAGCTATAGTGGTCAAAACTGCATGGTATTGGCACAAGGATAGGCATACTGACCAATGGAACCAAACTGAGAGTCTGTATTAGATCCTCACATATGTGGTCAACTGATATTCAACAAGGCCACCAAGTCCACTCAACTGGGACAGAATAGCCTCTTCAACAAATGGTGCTGGGAGAACTGGATATTCATACCCAAAAGAATGAGAGAGGATCACCACCTCATGACCTATACAAAAATTAACTCAAGATGAATCAAAGACCTAAATATAAGAGCCAAGGCCATAAAGCTCCTAGAAGATAATGTAGGGAAGCATCTACAAAATCTCGTAGTAGGAAATGGTTTCATGAACTTTACACCCAAACACAAGCAACGAAAGATAAAATAGATAAATGGGATCTCCTCAAAATTGAAAACTTTTGTGCATCAGAGGAGTTTGTAAAGAAAGTGAAAAGGCAGCCTACTCAATGAGAAAAAATATTTAGTAACCATTTATCTGATAAAGGCCTAATATCCAGCATATATAAAGAAATCTTACATCTCAAACATAAAAAGGCAAACAACCCATTTTAAAAATGGGCAAGAGGTTTGTATAGACACTTCTCCAAAGAAGAAATACAAATGGCTAAAAAGTACATGAAAAGATGCTCAACATCACTAGCTATTAGGGAAATGCAAATCAAAACTACAATGAGATATCATCTTACACTTATTAGACTAGTAGCTATTAAAAAAAAAAAAAACAGAAAACTGCAAGTGTTGGAGAGGATGTGGAGGAAAGGAAACTTTCATCCACTGCTGGTAGCAATGTAAAATGGTGAAGTCATTGTGGAGGACAGTTTGGCAGTTCCTCAGGAAGCTAACTATAGAACTGCCATATGATCCAGCAATAACACTTTTGGATATACACCCAGAAGTATTGAGAGCAGGGACACAGATATGTGCACACCAATGATGATAGCAGCATTATTCACTATTGCCAAAAGTTGGAAGCAACCCAAGTGTCCATCAACAGATCAATGGATAAGCAAATTGTGGTATGTACATACGATAGAATATTACTGAACTGTAAGAAGGAATGCAGTATCAACACACAGGACAACATGGATGAATCTTGAAGACCTTATGTTGAGTCTTCCCAATATTTGTCACTGAAGGACAAATATTACATGACCTCACCAATATGAATTAAGCAAATTAAGCAGACTCACAGAGCTAGAGTCTAGGAGATAAGTTACAGGAAACAGAAAGGGAGTAGAGGGTGGTGAGCTGATGCTCAATATGGGCAAAAGCTATGATCAGGTGGAAGGGGGTGTTGGGCAGTGGATGGGGGTGATAGTGGTGCAGTGATGTGATTGAGTTCAATGATGCTGGAATGTGAGGGGGAGTAGGGTGAGGGGTTGGGTGGGACTGTCCATGGATCTGGGAGGAGGCTGGAGGAAGGAAGATGTGAACTCTGGGGATTTGTAGGTCTGTGGTTAAAACTACAGTGGTGGGAATGTTCTTTTGGCAAATATGGCAGGGGAGGGTTACTGGTGCAGGGCATCGGTGGTGGAGAGATATATGTGAGATAGGGCACACCTGGGGCATGCTTCTATGGAACATGAAAGTGTCCATATTCCATAAACAATAAACAATAAATTTTAAACTCCTTTCCTGGGGAGTCCCGCTATGTTCTCAATTAAAGGGGCAAGAATCTCTCGAGAACATAGGCTGTGCCTAATGAAAACAGACCAATATGTCAAGCCCTCAATATTATTGCATGTAACTATGAACTTTAATTCTTCAAAATTTGAAAGTTAGTAGCTACCATAGGTTCCAAGGGGAGGAGGGAGGGGAGAATAGAATGGATGGAACACAGGGCATTTTTAAGGCATTGGAATTGTCCTGCATGATAGTGCAATGATGAATACAGGCCATTTTAAATTTTGTCAAAATCTATAAAAGTGTATGTTGCAAAATGTAAACCATAGTGTAAACCATTGACCATGATTAGTAGCAATGCTTCAATAGTTGTACATCAAGTGTAAAAAATGTCCCATACACATGTAAAATGCTATTAATAGGGGAGAGTGGGAGAGGGGAAGGGAGCTGGGTATAGGAGAATTCCCTATATTTTCTGTAACCTAAAGCTTCTTTGAAGATAAAGAAAAAAAAAGACACTGGGGGAATTTACAGAAGAAATTGTCACTGTACATAAAAAACAACAGAACTTACGGTAATGAAAGACAAAATGAAAAAATTGCTTTGTTTCTGGGGAGGTTTTGGATTAGAGAAGGGTCACAACTGTGGCAGGGGAGGATCACTCGTACAGGGTGTCAGTGATAGGGAAAGTGTGGGGAGGGGTGCACTCGGGGCATGCCTCTATGGCATATGAATATGTTCAGGTGGTCATGGGGCATTGTCTCGGTGGGTGGAGACCCACACAATAACCTAAAGAATGTTGAATTCCTATCCTGGGAAGTCCTGCTACATTCTCTGTGATGGTGAGGCTAATATGTCAACTCGGCAAGGTAATTGTGCCCACTTGTTTGGTCAAGCAAGCACTGGGCTAATTGTAATACAAGGACATTTATGGACTTTTGTTACCAGTGAGTTTACTGCATAGATAGCTGATTACTTCTACATCACCCAGGAAGATTGCCATCAGTAATGAGTAACACATTATTCAATCAGTTGAATGCCTTATAAGAGGAAATGATTTCAGCATCCCAAGAGAATTTCTCAGCTTGTCTTTGGACAGCAAGCATCTCCCAGAAACTCATCAAGGACCTTCATTGGACTTTCATCAGAGCCCCTGGTTTGCAGCCTGCCTTTTGTACCTGGACTTTAGAGTTAGTGCATTCCTGTGTAAGTAAACCTACTGTAGATGGGATCTTTCAATTAGATTCAATTAAGGGATCTTCTTCTTGATTAGATCACTTCAGTAGGGCATGACCCAGGGTAGGTCTAATCTTTTTGTAGGGGTCCTTTATAAACAGGAGAAACATGAAGAGACACACAGGAAAAAAGCTGCAGTGACAGAGAGAAGCCTCCAGATGTTGATGAACCCAGGAGAGAGAAAAGCCACAAACGGAGCAGCCCAAAGCTGAAGCAACAAGGCCCAGAGGAGAGGGCAGAGAGGAGCAGAACCTGCCATGTGCCTGATCATCCACAGCTGAGTTCTGGGAGAAAGTGAGCCTGGAGAAGGCAGACAGGCAGAGCCACAATTGTGCCTTGCCAAATGGCAGAAGTCCAGGATTGCCAGCAGCTGACCTTCAGTGAGGCAGCACCTCTAATTGATGGTGTCTTGATTTGGACACTTTCACAGCCTCAGAACTGTAAACCTTTAACCTAATAAATCCTATTGTAAAAACCAACCCATTTCTGGTATATTGATCCCAGCAGCTTGCAGCAAACTAAAACAAAGCTATGAAGCATTTAGCACATTATAGGTCCTCAATAAATGTTAGTTGTTGTCCACAAAACTTTTCCTAACTTTTATTTTCTTAGCCAACAAACCTTATTAAGCCCTTCTGTGTTCACTAAAATAGCCAGAGGGAATAAAATGTGGGAAGAGAATTAGAATTGTTAAAAGCTAGACAATAACTTAGATATAATGAGTTTATGAGTTCATTTCTTCCAAATCAAATCTTAATTGTAACACCAGAAAACAATAATTTAAAACAGAGCTGCTCTGGGTGAAGGGGGTGGTCCATGGAGAGCTGCCATCTTGCCCTCCCCAGAGAACAGTTGCTCAGAACCCAGTTTGAAAATCACAGGTCATCCATTCTCTTCATCTGACAGATGAGAACTTGAAACTCATCAGTGTAATTTCTTGGCCAAGAGACAGACTGCCTGGACCTGAAGCTGGATCTCCCAATATTAAATTTACCAACATGTGGAGACAGGAAACACACATTCTAGAATGTGGAAGAAAATCTAGGGCTAATGTTTTCAAGTTGTATTATCAAAGCCTGGACCTTGGCCAAGTCCCTCACACTTTGGGTTTCAGTCTCTCCACTGAACTTTCTGTTCTCAGTAACTCACGTCTTAGTGTCCATTACCAGTCACTCCCATACCATCCTTTATTGAATATTTTTATGAGTTTATGAATTCATTATCAATTTATTCCCTAAATAAAAATATGTAGATTTGTTATTAAGAAAAATAGTTCAGAATAAAACATCATTGCATAACTTGGAAATATATAGAAAGAAACTCTTTCTAAAGCATCTCTTAAGTCTGATTTCTGTTATCTTCTCTGTGTTTTGAATGATGAAACTTAAAGCACTAAAGCTCTATTTTTAAAAACTTAAATATAAAATAAACTATACTTGCTCTGTCTGATGCCTGACTCTGAACAGGGCAGAGTGGCAGCAAAATTAATTGCTCTGATAAAATGCAACTCTTCCCAAATGTCCTGACTGCGAATTAAATTATTTTAAATACTGACCACCTTCCTAACTTCCTACGAGGACAGGACCAACCAAAGATAAGCAAAAGTTACTTCCGTATTCCTTACCACTACCTGGAGTTTGCAGCTCCACTGCTTCAGCACACTCCATTTTCTTTTAAGTATCTCTGAATGCTACATTAGCTTTTCTCAGGAAAAAACCCTCAGGTATCCTAGTCTATGTTTTGAATCCGACTTAAAAGGTCTCAAACAAAGGAGAGCTTCAGCCAGAGTAAGGAACAGATGAAATTGGGTGCAGTTTCCCCTCCTTCAGCATCGCCTCCTCCCACCACTCCTAGATAGACAAATGGTCCTTGTCCAACATATACATTCAAAGATCAACCAACCAACACAAAGAAGGAAGACCCAGACCCTACTGGTAAGGTTTATAGTCTAGTGGTTAAGGAATTTAAATACATAAGCATTACAAGAAAACAAACATTCCAGGGGAAAATGTTCAAGGCCGAGTGAGTAGAATGGACAGTTCTGAATGGACATAGACTGATTAGAAACAAACTGGCCAGAACATGAAGGGTTCACACTTGACTTTTCTCCATTCTCTGTTGCCTAAGGCTAATCTGATGAATTAATTCACCAACAGGGCTTAGTGGCAGATGTCTTACCTCCTTATCAGATAACCTAGGGAGTCCTTAACCCCAGGATGGCAAGTGCCTTTCCCATTCCATACGAAATTCCCATCTATTAGTAGAGGTTGCATGGAGAGCTGTGTGAGAAACATTCTAAGGTCACACGTAGGTTTATAAGGAGTGTTGTGATTTAATATTGTTGCTTCCTCAAGGATAAAATTGGGAGGAATTGCAGTAAGAATGGGTGTGCAGATGCTTTGTGTTTGCCGACAATGCTTTAGCTAAAAAGGATGACAATACTGGTGAGAAATTCAGGCATCAGTCAAGGTCGTTTCATGGGGAAAGTGTTCTGGGGAGGGGAGGGAGGGGGGCTTTACTGGTTCTGTTAGGCTAACCACCCACTCTGTGTTTTAGACCAACCCAAAAAGAATGTTCTTCCCTAGGTGTATTAGTCAGCCAAAGGGATGCTGATGCAAAATACCAGAAATCCACTGGCTTTTATAAAGTGTATTTATTTGAGGTAGAAGCTTACAGTTACCAGGCCATAAAGCATAAGTTACTTCCCTCACCAAAATCTGTTGCCATATGTTGGAACAAGATGGCTGCCAATGTCTGCAAGGGTTCAGGCTTCCTCTTCCTCTTAAGGCTCCATGGTCCTAGCTTCTTCTAATACCAGCTGTAAGCTGGAATAAGTCTCGTCTCTCTCCCAAGCTCGTTTCTCTCCAGGCTCAGCTGCTCTGCTCTCTCTACAAGGCCAGCTGTAGACTAGCAGGCTAACAGCTCATCTCTCTTCCCAGAGCCTCTGCTGTGTCTAATGGAGCCTTCTTTCCTTCCTTGCTTATCTGCTTCTCTGTGTGTTTACTTCCCGGGGCTCCAATATCAAAACTCCAACTAACTCCTCTGCTCTGTCGTTTTCTCTGTGAGTCCCGTCCACCAAGGGGGCGGGGACTCGATGTCCTACTGATGTGGCCCAGTCAGAGCCCTAGTCATAATTTAATCAATTAAAAGTAAAACCTCTGAATTCAATACAATCTAAGGATATCACTTGCCTGGAGGAAGAGACCAGTTTACAAGCACAATCAGTATTTCTTTTTGGGATTCATAAATAATATCAAACTGCTACACTAGGCTAAAGGTGAGACTATTAAGCACTAGTGCTGACATCTGGAGCCAGCAGGAGAGAGTACTGTAATTGATTAGTGATGTCTGCCATTGACTCAGAAGTGAAAAGTAGTGTTATGAATGCTTCATACTGACTCTCCCTAACTTTACCAAAAAAGATCACACTAAAAGTGAGGGTTTGAGGAACCAGAACCAACTAATACAAAAAAGCTAGGTGTTCTGGTTTGGTTTGGTTTGTTTAGTTTGGGATAAGGGAAAATGTGTCTTTCAAATTATATAACCAAATTGATGATAATAGATCTATGTAAAAGACCAGCCCAGAATGAAGGTTGTGCCCCAGAATGTACTCAAGGCAGAACCATAGAGCCCACTGATATCAGAATTCAGAAATTTTAAAACCTTTAAAACATACCAATTTTGTTTATTGTGACCTGTTTCTTTGGTAAGACATGCTACCTGTGCCTGCTGCTGATCCCAGTGCAGATCAGCCCTCACGGGCTGCTTCGCACATTGATCTCTGATTTCACTGCTTCTAATTTTCTCTCCTGTTGGAAGCCCTTCATCTCCTTACAGACCACGCTCCTGGGGAAGATGGAGTTTGTCAGCTGAGAGAGCTTTTTTTCCTTCTTTTTCTTCTCCCTGTAAATGCAAACAAGCAACCAGTACTACAAGCACTTTCATATTTGCAAACACCCCAGAGTGTTTCACAAAATCAATCTGACCAAAAACCATAAAATATAAATTCACCGGATACAAGCCCAGGATGACTGTGGAGCTTTCCCACACCCCACCCCTGCCCTCACCTCTTCATTACACAGTGTCCATACAAATGACTCTGGAAACTACAACTATTACTAGAGCCACTGGATAAATCTCAAGGTCAAGGGAATTTGCAGGAAAAGAAAGCAGATGAAATGCATCTTTAAAGAGGTCCCTTTGCATAGGAGAGGCCAGATTGGAGCACATTCAAACAAAAGCAGATGATTTGGGCAAGAAATTTTCCACCTTCCTTTTGTGATATTGCAGCTATCTGAGAATCACAGCCCCACCATCCATTCCCAGAGGCCTTTCCTAATCTGGAGTCGGTGTGATGTGCTTCTGTAAGTAGGGAGAAATGAAATGAGGATCGTGTTGGGGGTGGAAGGAGGCAGACATAGGGGTGAAGGGTCCATATAGCTGCTGATTATACATATAAAATGCTTATTTTTTCCAATTATAAAAGAAAATATTTTTATTATTTATTGTAGTTAATTTTTTAAACACACAAGGAAACAGCAAAGAAAACTAAGGTCACTCCTGATGCCTAGCCAGGCAACAACAACCACTGCTTGGTAGGATAGCCAAACGCCTGCAGCAGGTGCACATATAAAATGAAGACTCCTGGGCTTAACCCCACCTCTGCAGAATCCAAATCTCTGGGCGTGAGTCTCTGAGATCTGCATTTTTAAAAGGCACCTCTGGTGATCCTAATGCACTCAAGCTTCAGTACTTCCTCTCCAGACTATGAGCCCTCTGAATGCAAATATTTGTGTTTCTTTTGTTCACCATTGTATCCCAGGGCCTGGAACATAGAAGGTACTCAATAAATACATGTTGAATAAATAAATTCCATTCTGTCTTTTTACTTTGCATATATTTTTTTTTTCTTTTCTCTTTTTTAAAAAATATGTCCTCAACATTTTCATTTAATGATAGATAGGGCTCTTACCAAGTGCTATAAGTTTTGCAAGGATTATCTCTCTTATAACAAACCCATAAAGTAATTATTACCTATGACCCTTATTTTCAGATGAAAAATCCAAGACACATTAAGGGTATATAATACGTCCAGCTTCATACAGCTAGAAAGTGGTAGAAGCAGGTTTCAAGCCCCAGTAGTGTAAATCCAGAGTCTTCATGATTCATGTCTGCTTTAGTCTTTGAACCTCCTCTCAGGTTTTCAAAATTGTTTTGCAACCATCTCTTTTAATGGTATTCCATTGTACAGATTCACCATAAATCATTCTTTAAAATAATTGGAAAATTTCTATTTTTTATACTGCGGTGTAAAAATCATGATAACTAAATTTTCCCAAATCCACTTCATATTTATTTACTTGTAATTATTTCCTAAAAGTAGAATTGCTAGATCGAAGGATATGAACATTTTGATTCATACTGATTTGATTCATATTGCCAAAATGTCCTCCTAAAACATTTTACTAACATGCACATCCAACAGCAGCATAGACCTGCCTACTTCCCCCATTTAAAAGAAAAAAAGCAGAGACTCTGAATATCATTTAAAAATATATTTGTTGCTTCCATATTTTAGGAGGCTGTGTTACTTCTTTTTTAACATGGAGTATTTCTCACAGGGCAGGATCTTGGAAGTACCAGTGGACAAAGAATTGGGCAGAGAGACGGAGCTGAGTTCTTCATTGCACATCCTGGGAACAACCTAAGTACCTCCCCCCCACCACACTTTGGGTTTTGTTTTGTGCTATTCTACTTTGTTTTGATTTGGTTCTGTATCTTTACTCATGTTACACCTCTGGCTGTCTGGAATATTTTCATTTCTATGCATTCCACGAATTTACTTCCTCACCATCCCAGTCTGTGATGATCAGGATCCCCAGAAGAGCTGAAGTGGAGAGAAGGAATTAACATTGACCTGCTAAGGACTGACAGAAGCCTTAACTACCATCGTTATCGACGGAGAACTAATAAAGAAGTAGAGGCTCAGCCAGGCTGAGTGACTTGCCCAAGGTCACACAGCATGTGAAAAGGTAGAGTCTGAATTCTTAGAGCTACAGCTCTTCACCACCACCCTCCGCTGTCTCTACCAGTCTCTGGACTGACTGACCTAATGACTCCACAGCTAAAAAAAAAGGGGGGGGGGCATTACTTCTCCCCATGCTAAGGAGGAAAGAAGGAGCCTCCGCTCCTCTCCCTGGTGCTCCAAATAGAACCATCACTCCTCCCAGAGTCATTGGTTTCAAAGCACTTTGCCTCTGGTGTTCCTGAAATGATTCTTGATCCAGAGTTATTCTCTAAATGAGCTCACAATCTATAGCCGCAGAATGGCCAGGCTCCTCGGAACAGCTGCTTCCCTGATCAGCTCTTCCTGGCTCATATCTACACCAGGAAATTAGAAGTTAAGAATAAATGAGGCTAGAGATGGAGTTTAATAATGTTGAGTGAAGGCATTGTGTGCAAAGAATGCTGTTCTTCTCCTACGGCAAACAGAAGAGAAAGGTTGAATCGGTGGCCAAGTATCGTCTGAGTTGGCACCTCCCTGCCCAAACTCTGTTTCATTCACCATTCTGGCATCTGTTAGGATAGCTTTTAGCCAGAAATAATGGGTAAAAAGACTAAGAGTATCTTAAACCATTCTGCATTTACTGCTTCCTCAGTGAGAGCCCATAAGAAGGCAGCTTCAGTGTTGGTTTGGCAGCCCAGGCCAGTCATACAGACCCAGGCTCCTCCTATCCTGGTCGGCCACCTTCATGTTGGCTCCTCGTACCCAGGCTTGATGCTCCGTGCTCACAAGACATCTGCTGCAGCTCTGGGCATCAACTCTGCATTCAGAGCAGGAAAGGGGAAAAGGGCAGCACCATCCAGGTTTCCTTTCATGTCTATCCTTTTTATCAGGAAAACAAATGCTTCCCCATAAGCCCTCCACACACATACACACACACACACACACACACTTCTTCTTACATCTCATCCAGCTTAGGGTCACATAACCATTAGATGCAAGGCAGGCTGGAAAGACTAATATCATGCAAGAGATGGGGGAGGGATTATCCCAATAATTTAGAACAATCATGCATCTTCACTGGAGCTGGACAAATTCTTGTCCCAAACAAAACTGGGGTTCTATGAGAAAGGAAGAAAGAAGAGATTGGCAAATAACAATGCTCAACAGTATACTCAGCCCAGTGCAACATGTCTGACATATAGGAAGTACTTGGTGAAGGCATATTCAAGGAATCAACGAGCACTTTTGTTCTATAATTAAGGATGGAGGGAGGAGTGTGGCCTGGGAGCAGTGTCAAAGAGGAAAACAGAAGAAGGTAGAGGGAATGGAGTTGCATCTGCTTTCCATCTATTCTTGGAATGGGTTGCACCTCCTATGGTTGGGGGACTGAGGCAAGAAACTGTAGGGACCATAACCTATGTGCATCCTAGTGATATTTTGGGTAAAGGATGATGGCCAGAAGCTCATGGACCTTCTCATAAGGTCCCATTGGCAACAGAGCATGGGCCTGGGAGTGGGGGCAGGGGACAGGTCGTCTCTGGGCCACCATACCAAGCAATGCTCAGTCCATGAGAAATTGGGAGCTTTGGGATTATCTTAGTTTGCCAGGGCTGCTATGACAAATACCACACAATGGGTCAGCTTAAAGAACAGGAATTTATTGTTGAATGGCTTTGGAGGCTGTATTAGTCAGCCAAAGGGGTGCTGATGCAAAGTACCAGAAATCTGTTGGCTTTTATAAAGGGTATTTATTTGGGGTAGAAGCTTACAGTTACCAGGCCATAAAGCGTAAGTTACTTACCTCACCAAAGTCTATGGCCACGTGCTAGAGCAAGATGGCTGCCGAAGTCTGCCAAGAGTTCAGGCTTCCTGGGGTCCTCTCTTCCTGGGGCTTGTTTCTGTCTGGGCTCAGCTGCCCTGCTCTCTCCACAAGGCCAGTTGTAGACTATCAGTCAACCCGCTCTGTCTCTCTCCCTGGGTCTCGATTTTCTCCAGGCTCAGCTGCTCTGCTCCTCCATGTGCTTACTTCTTGGGCTCCAGCTCAAAACTCCAGTATCAAATCTCCAAACTCCCTTCTCTGCAGTGCGGTTTCTCTGTGAGTTCCTACCCACCAAGGGGGTGGGGATGCAACATCCTACTGATGTGGTCCAACCAAAGCCTTAGTCATTATTTAATCAAGTAAAAGTGAAACCTCTGAATCCAATATAATTTAATATGCCCAGAGGTACAGACCAGTTTACAAACATAATCCAATATCTATTTTTGGAATTCATAAATAATATCAAACTGCCACAGAGGCCAAAAGTCAAACAACCACATACTGGCAGGGCTTGCTTTTTCCCCAACTCTGTAGCATTTCAGCAATCCTCTGTCAAATGGCAATCTCTCTTTTTGTGTCTGCTCCTCTGATCTCCACTGATTTATAGCTTGGACTGACTGATTGCACCAGAATTTCCTTTGCTTATAAGGATTCCAGCCATGTGGATTAAGACCCAACCTGATTCAATTTGGCCTCATCTAGATAGGATCTTCAAAGATCCCATTCACAAAAGAGTTCACATCTACACCCTGAGTCACCTTGACATCTTCAAATGTCCTATTTACAAATGGATTCACACCCACAGGAATGCAGATTAAGAGTTAAGCATTCCTTTTGTGGAATACATGATTCAATCCCCAATCGGCAGCAGGCAAAGACAGGCATGAGGGAGGCTCCAGCAGGCAACTTCCCAGGCAATAGCATCCATCAGATGGGAGCCAGAGGGAGGAGAGAGGAGGCCACAGCTGACAGGCTGGCTTGGGGGCACACTTGAAGCAAGCCTTGGCAATCCCAGAAATAACCAGGAAATACTTCAAGGAGGCTAATGCTATCAGGCATGTAGAGGCCTGTGACAACATAATTGGTATTTTGTAGGCTGGTGACATTTTGTTTGCAAGTGGACAAGAGAGAACTGGCTACAAGTTCCCCACACAGAAGAATGCCAGCTTAACTAGATTCTCATCCCAGGTGACACTGCTGGAGAGAAGCCTACCTGGGAAGTTAGAGTTCAACTTGATGATTAACTAGACAGAGCTGGAATCAGGGAAAACTTTGAAAGCCAGAACTCCATTGCCATTTGGCTGGGCCTGGAACGACATTCACTATTTTCCCATGGATGTAAATAGTCACTTCTCATCCCTGGGCCTCAGTGTCCTCATTGATAGGATGAAGGGATTGCATTACAGTCGCTAAGGTCCTTTCTACACTGGCATTCTATTTTGTTAGCTAAGGAATCCACAAACAAGAAAATAGTTTAACTGAGAGTGGCTGGACGGTGGATATGATTAAAGACGTAGAATGGTACAGTGATTGAGAACTCAGGCTTGACACAGCCACACCTGTGTTCAGGACCAAGATCTGTCACTTCCTGTATGAGCTCCTGTGTTTAAGCCTGTGCATCCCTGGTCTATAAAATGGGGATAGTTAGACCTATGTCGTGAAGTCATTTTGAGAATTAAATAACACTGACCAAGTGCCAGGTTCTTCCCATATAATTTTTTTTCACTTTTTATTTTGAAATAATTTCAAACTTGCAGGAAAATTGCAAAAATAATACAGAAACAATACATAGAACTCCAATGCACTCCCATGCAGATATCCAAATTTACCGACTATTAGCATTTTGCTACATTTGGTGGGTCTGCATTTGCTACATTTGATCTAACTATATCTACCTATCACCTGTATTTATGTATCTATCTGATCTATCTGTCATCTATAGGTGCTTCCTAAACGGCAGTTCATACAAACCAAAATGATGAACCCTCGAGTGATTGCCCCTAGGGCTTCAGAAACCTCAATATGCTTTTGCTGGTTCCCAAACCTTTGTTCCAAAAGAACTATTCATTTTCTGGCTGCTGACTTTGAGCTCAAGGAATGAGCCAGAACCTTCATACCTTCCTGAAGAGTTGGATGGCTGTGATTTACGTAGGGTATCGTCAGGGTGGTGGCACGGGGAGGTGTGTGGAGGCCCTTTATTCTGGGAAGGGCCCCCCCTTCTTCCTTTCAAAGGCCTTGTCTTGTTGGATAGCCAGATAAAAGATTCTGCCCACTCCCAGTCAAAAATCTATTCATTAATGGGCTGCAACTCACATTATGTGCCACTAATTACCCCAGGAAGGCAGTAAAAATTAATAAGGAACTACAGTTTAATTGTTCCATAATGACAGGGAGTCCCAAAGTGCCCTTTGAGTAATAAAATTAACATTTAAACTAGTTCAGTCAAAGAACCTTCCCTTAAATATAAGTCTTCACTACTAGTGTTGCTAATTTATTTATTTCCTCTTTGGGTAGCTCTGAAACATCACAAATTTACACGTCACTTTGAAGATCTGTGCAGTGTTCCAGGATGCTGACTATGGCATCTGTAGAATTTCAGGTGAATTACAGGTGGCAGGAGGAACCCCACCCCTCAACCCCCCATGGCACACACCAACACACACATGCACTATAAAATTAGATTGTCCTACATTTATTTAGCCAAGGGTAGAGAAGCATCTCAGAAGCCAGTGTAGAATGTCTAACCCCAAGGTCCCTAAAGGGGCCTGGGAGATAGGGCAGTTGCCAAAACACTACCCAGGGTAGACCTAAGGAGTGAAACTTTTGCTATGACACCATTGTTTTACACTTGAACTTATATCACTCTTCCAGGACACTCTTTGGTTTACAAGAACATGGTTTTAAAATACATCTGCATTGGGAAGCGGGTGTGGCTCAGTGGATGGAGCCCCCGTTTACCATATGGGAGGCCCAGGTTCGCGTCCTGAGGCCTCCTTGTGAGGGCACGCCGGCCTGAGCGGTGCGGTGGGCTGATGCAGCAACCTCACGGCAGGAAGCGGGTGTGGCGCAATGGATAGAGCACCCGTTTACCATATGAGAGGCCCCGGATTCGCTTCCCGGGGCCTCCTTGTGAGGGCAGGCCGGCTCGCGCGGCACCGTGGGCTGAGGCGGCAGGACCTCACAGCAGCGAGGAGATAAGCAGACACGGAGAAGACACACAGAGAATGGACACAGCAGCACAAGCAGCAAGGGGGGGGGTAAATAAAATAAAATAAATAAATCTTAAAAAAAAAAAAAATACATCTGCAAATTCTTTGACACCTCTCCCTTCAAGAGGTGAAATCTAATTTCCTTTCTCTTGAATGTGTGGAGGATGTGGTTACTCCTTTCTAACAAGTAAAATGTGGCAGAAGTGAGAGTGTGTGACTTCCAGAACTAGGTAATTAAAAGACTGTAGCTTCTACCTGCCTCTCTCTCTTGAGAAGCTTGCCCTTGGAGCCCAGCCACCATGTTGTGAGGAAGTCAAGGCACATGGAGAGGCAGTTAGCCAAGAACGATATCAACCAAAAGACTTGTGAGTAAACAAACTTCTAGATGATTTCAGTACCCAGCCTTCAAGCCACCCCCACCGAGGCCCCAGTCATTGTGAACAGCGTAAGTCATCTTCCCTGTGATCTGAATTCCAGACCCACAGAAACTGTGAGAGCTATTAAATGATAATCATTATTTTAAGCCACTACATTTTGGGACAACCTGTTACGCAGCAATAGATGACTAATACAGGAAATGTTTACAGACATTGGGCCTCCTGGTTCTTAAACTAAAACCTTAAGACCAGCAAGATCCCATCCTCATCTATCCAGGGCAGAGAAGAATGCAGAATGAGTTCCTGGCTGTGCCTGGCTGCATCTCAGTCAGCAACTGTCCAACACGCCCAACCCCCTGCAGTGCAACATAATCCAAAGGAAACTGTTTAGTTCTGAGCAATTTTAAGGTGAAAGGATTTTCTCATGATTCACAGAGATGGGACCAAGCACAGTTTTATTAACCTAGGAGGTTTGCTTTCCCTAAAGAGCTAAAGAATGGCATTGATAATCCCTTGAAAGTGGCCTTTGAGGGATTCCCATAATGTTGTAGCTCATTTCATACCTGCTTGGGAGAGAGGAAAGGCAGACAGAGAGAGAATGGCTGTGTTCTGCGGGGGGGTCTGACCCCTCCTCCACACCCCACCAATGCTGTGCATTCTTCCAGGCCAGGCCAACCACCTTCCCATTATTCATTCCTTCATTCCTTCATTCAATATCTATTGCATGCTTAATGCATCAGGGCAAAGAGACATTAAACAACTAATCACACAAATAAATAATTGCTAGCAATTCAACTGGAAAAAGACCTTGAATAAAATGGGAAAAAGTAAAGACAAATGAGTTTATGTGGTTAAAAGACTTCAAAGTGAGTCGGGAGGTCATCCCAGAGGTAACATTTATGCACATCTCAGCAGGATCTCATAGACTGCCAAAGTGGATACCACCCCAATAGTGGGGCTCCTGAGGGCCCTGGAGGCACTCAGGTCCTATGATCAAGGCAGATAGCTCAGGAGTTTGGTCCCTTGCCAATGGGGTCTACTTTGGAGTTTGTGCTCCTGAGAGTGACAGAGTTGGAATCAGTTGTGGCTTCCCGACATATGGCTCATCTGTCCCTTCTATTTGAACCTACACTTGGTGCTGGAGTTGGTAGGTGTACGTCCAAGAGACTCGAATCTTTGGGCTGTCCATGTTCCATCTGGGGCCTGAGCTTCAATGGAGTTGCAACACCTACTCTCCAGTTCATTGGATTCACCCAGGACAACTAGGAAGGAGATGAGGATTGACAACCATCATACCAAGGAAACGAGACAGCCTACAACTAAAAGTGAGAAAGTCCCATCCATCAGCTGTATGGGATGAAAGCCCCATCTCAATTAGAGGTGGAGTGGGCATCACCATCCCAGAATCCTCAGGATTGGAGAATGTGCTATGGACTAGAGTGGACTTACTGGTATTCTACAATAGACTTGTTGTGATCCTAGCAATGGAAGAAATTACAGCATTGATGCAGTAATGGAGGCTCTGGGGGAAGGGGGAGGGAAAGACCGGTGTAATGCAGGGGCTTTTTCAAGACTTGGGAATCATCCTGAATGGTATTGCAATGACAGATATAGGCCATTACATATCTTCCTATAGCCTGCAGAATTGTGTGGGAGAGAGTGTAAACTACAATGTGAACTATGGTCCATGCTCAATGGTAATGCCCCAGGATGCATTCATCAATTGCAATGAATGTGCCACATTAATGAAGGATGTTGCTTATGTAGGAGGGTGTGGGAGATGTGGGGAGTGGGGCATATTGGAATCCCTATATTTTTTGTGTAACATTTGTGCAATCTAAGTATCTTTAAAAAAAATTAAAAAATATTAAATAAATAAATAAGTAATTGCACATGTCCTAAGCAATATGAGGGAGAAGTACAGGATGTTCTCAGGACCTAGGGACATTTGAGCTGGAACCTGAAAAAATTACAGAACTGGCAAGGCAAAGAGGGATGGGGTGGGGGCATAAGAGGAGGATTCCAAAAAGAAGGAATAGCATGTTCAAAGGCCACACATTAGGAAGAAAGCTTGTGGCATCTGGGGACCTGAAGAAAGATCAGTCAAGATGCCAGGAGCTAGAGTTCTGAGAAGCAGAGAGGGCAAGGAAGAGCATGTCCCCAGAGGAGCCTGAAGAGGGAGGCAGCAACCAGATCACGTGGGGCCACGTATAAAGACTATGTGTTCTAAGAAAGAGGGGCAGATACAAAAGTGTTTAAATCAGAAAAGTGAACGGGTCAAATTTCCTCTGTTAAATCATTTCCAGCCTCTAACCCCACCTCAGGCAAATCCATCATTTCTTTCCCATCTGTGTGTACACTTCTATATAACACAGATGACACTGTATTATAACTTCTTGGGTACTGAACTCTCTCCCCCACTGGACTGACACACTCTTGTGAACGGAGACCATGTCGTCACAATAGCTGTAACCCCATCAAGATCCCCGTTGCCCTTGAGATCAAAGAAAAACTCCCTATGCGGACTGCAAAGCCTTGGACCATTGAACCCTTGCCCAGCTCTCCCACATCATTTCAAGGCACCTCCTTCGCTCTCTGGTCACTCATCGTGTTCCAGTCACACTGGAAAATGGGACACTTCCTCGGGGGTCTTCCAAGATGTCCTGGTTAGGGTAGGACCCCTACTAAATATTCTCAGAGCCACCAATGCTTCCCATCAGAGCACCTATCAGAATTTATATCACTATTTGCATGAATTATTCATTTAATATCTGTCTCCCCTCTAAGATTGACAGCTTCATGATGAAGCAGGCTAGTTAGGGAATAAACAGATGGATATGGAACCTGGCAGAAAAACCACCGCCATTGAACACGTGTTCTTCAGTACCCCCAAGATGGCTGCTGGAAAATCCCTGTGAGATTCCCCCATTTGGAACAAGATTTCCTCCAGAAGCCAGGAGAAGCCCTGGATATTCTCCAGCGGCCTTATTATTGGACCCTCCCAGGGGATTGATGGGTGGGGTAAACAATCAAAACAGCAAAAGGCTGGGACTCTTCCCATGTCATTAGCAAAGGGGTGGAATAATTAATGTTCAGAAAGCAAGCAGAGGCTAAACCGGCCCTGCTCTTGCCGTTTCCCCCTTGTTCTTGATTTCTACCCCCTATTCTGGCCTTCTTGCCCCCTGCCTGGAACAACACACAAGTAAAACCTGGGCATTTATAATCTATAACGGGGAACTGTAGTCTGTAAATCAGCCCTCTTTATCACTCTTAAGCCCCTTCCTCTCTACCTGGGACCCATGATCTGTTATTTTCTCCCATTTCTCTTCCCCCCTTCCTTAATAAATTACTGGCCTAATTAACCTGGCTTGATCTTGAAATTCATTTCTTGTAGCTTAGCCAAGAACCTAGAGAAAATCCTGCAACAATGACAGCAGAGAATTTGTCTGTCTCTGTCACCATCAAAACTCCAGGACTGGCAACTGGCAATGCACACGCCAGACATTTCACAAATATTTGTTGAATGGCAGAATGAATGAGTGATTGGGTATATGCATGGGTGAATTAACAAATGGCCCTAGAGGCCATCCAGGCCAGTTCAACAGTTAATGTAGGATTGCCCTTCAGTACCTTCAATGACATAACCCTATGGAAAAATGGAAAGTGGAGAAGGGAAGAGAAGGCAAGGAAGACATTTCCATCCATCTCTGAGTGGTTATTATCGCAATCATTCTGCTAAACAAGAGGAAGAAAACAGGCAAACACCCAAGATTAATTAACGATTCCACATAAATGCTGACATATGTGGGGTTTTGGCTGAATTCATGAGCTCCCCTATTTCAGGGCATTTCAAAGTCTTTCCCAGGAACTAACGGGGTTAAATACAGTCTTCTGGCCTTTTAAAGGACCAGATTATATTTTTATTTTCAGTTTTTCACAGATCAATGCTTTTTATAAAATACAAAATTTTGTATTTTAAATACAGATATATAAAAAGATAAAATACAAAATTTTGTAAAAATACAAAAATTCTGGGGTTGGTATGTAGCAAGGAGCTCACCTTTGACTAAAAGTTTCCCATCAAGGATGTCAGCAACAAGCTGCCCTGCAACTCTGGTGCCAAGCACCACCATCAGTTCCTTAACTGAGGCCAGGGCCGCCCATCACAGCCCCCCATGACCCCGCTGCCGTCTTACCCCTAGCCTTGCCCCTTGCTCCAGAATCCCTCCCAGAGCATCTCGCCCCACCCAACACATTCAGGGTGGATGTGGACATGCAGGAGGCAGGAGCCCTGCTTCCACTCGGCAATCACCCCCTTCCTGCCCTGGGGCCCCAGGATGTAGATAGTGAACAAAAGTTTCTAAACCCCTTCTTTTCTATGCACTTTTTTATTTAAGAGGGTGGGGGCCCCAGGTGGCAACCCCCTCACAATAAAGTCTGTGAACATGTGGATTAAAATATATATATATTACAGGCTTAGAAGTGGCAGCAACATCAAATTGCTATCAAAGTCTGTAACTCCTGACTCTCCATTTCTGTACTCATCTCATCATGGATAATAAATATTTTGTGGGCCTACATCTGGCTGCAAACCATAAGTTCAGTAGAAATGATTCAGGTTAGTACTTGAGCTCCCACTGCCCCATTCCTCAGACATGGAAGACATTACTAATCAATTGTCACACATTTCCCCATTGATCACATGTTTAACGCTGAAATTTATCCCAGTGTTCAAGGCAGCCACCACCATGCAAGCAAGGGATAACACAGGAAATGAAACTTATTTACCCTCCCTGCTCTACGTGGTCCATGGATTTGCCACTCGTCATATTCAAGTCCACAGTAGGGCAATGTCTGTATTTTTGTTTCCAGCCTAAATGAAAAGTTTACAAAGACTATTAAATAAAAATTGGGCACCTACTCAATGGCCAGCTCACCAAAAGCAGTCCCACTGGTTCATTCAGTCCAGTAACAATTTTGCAGCTTGAGAAGCCTTTAAGTCATACATATCAGATACAGAAACATCTCGTGTATTCTCACATATAAGCTATATAAATCACATTTGGGAATCGGCAGTCACTCACCCTTCACTGCTCCGAGTTTCTTCCCTCAAATTCTCTATTCCTACATCCTTTTATTATTCCTACATCCTATTATTTCAAGTTGTCATAAGGGTTCACTCACACTGGACTGTCTGATTACCGTTTTGTCAAAAAAAAAAAAATGAAGATTTTCATTCCTCCCACATTCAATCTTTTCCCAAGCAAGACTAAAACCCCGCAGCCCTTCTCTGATAACCCATCAAGCTGTAACACCAACCTCCTGTCAACAGTCATTGTAGAGGCGAAGAGAGGGAAAGCCACAAGAGCGAGAGGACTGATCTGTTGTCACTGCATTTCAGACCTGAAGTTCACTCTGGAGAAAGGCAAATTTCACTTTAAACCTTTTCTCTCAACTTCATCTATAAGTTCTCTTGAAATCCTTTTGCACCTTCCTCTCAGGCCCTGCAAACCACAGAATCACAGCCTGTTAGAACTAGAATAGGCCTTCAAGAGCATCTGTCTAATCCAAAGCCCCTCTGATTTAGGAGTAAAGCAAAGGAGGTTAGTTTGAGGAGTTAGAAGACTCCAGCTCTCCATCAACCAGTGGGGTGAACTTGGAGAAGCTAATTGAACTCTCTGAGAATGTTTTCAGGGAAGGAAAAAAAATCTATAAAATGGGATGATTGTGACTCAATCACAGCACTAAGGTGAAAATTAAATGAGATAATGTGGATAAATGTGCTGTGAAAATGAGAGTGCCATGCAAAGACTGGGATTTTAATTATCCTTCTCATTACCACAGTAAACTAGAGGTAAACTTCAGAGTAGAAGCCCTGGGGATAAGGAGGGCATGAATGATCCAAACTGCCTCTTGAGAAAGATCCCTTTTGAATATTGGGGGACAAAGTGAATTTAAGGACATCATTGGATTTTGTCCCTTTATGGTCCAAGCAAGAGATGCAAATACTTGAACTAAAGGGGTGTCCATGAAGAGGGAAAAGTGGACAAATTCAAGAAATATGTATGTGGTAAAATCATCAGGACTGGGTGATAGAGTGGATCTGGGAAGACAGAGGGAGAGGGATGGGTGCAGGATGAGAGCTCTGGCTCATCTAACTGGATGGTGATGTCCTCCAATGAAATTTAAGACACCAGAATCCAGGTGGGTGGGATGCAGAGGGGAGAGCACGGCTCACTTTGGAAAAAGTTGAGTTTGAGGTGCCTTCGAGACATCCAAGTGGAAAAGAGTGTCTTGAGCTACAAAATGCTAATGTAGGAACTAAATTAATGGGCTGGGGTGAAAGAATACAGAGAGAGTACAGGCCTATGGAGACAATACAGGTGGGAAAAGAGGTGGGCCTGGGACCAAGCCTTGAGGAACCATAATATTTAGTGGGAAAGGGAGATGAACCTCAAGAGAGAGAGGCAGAAGGAAAAGCACAAAAGTGCTTTCAACCAAAGGTAAGGAAAAAAGTCCTTCAAGAAGGAAGAAAGACCTAGCAGCATCCTTGGGGTCCCCAACACAATGGCTATTTCAACATAACAGCTTGGGCTTCAGCTAAGCCTGTAGTTTCCAGGAGATCCCACTCCACCCTACCTACTAAGAAATCCTACATCCTGGTTTCATCTACATCACAGAGGACAAATATGCAGTGTGACTATTAACACCCACCATACCTGGGTCCTTAGTGGGCATCACTAATCCATCAGAAGTTCCTGGCTGAAGTCTCCCTCCTGAAAACCTGTGTCTCTGGGGGTGGCTAGCTCTACAGCTCATGGTCCAGGATGCCTGGGCAGCCCAGAACCCTGGGTTCCTGCCCACCTTGCTCTCCCCTGAAGGCAGCTTTAGGGAGACAGAGATGAAGGACATACCAGTCCCAGGCCTTCTTTGCCCTCAGCTCCTTGTCCCTGGTTGACAGGCTGCACACGACCAGCCAGCAGACAGTTGCATCTGTTCCCCATATTGATGTGATTCACAGTGATTTGCTTTGGAAATCAAAGTCTGGAGGTTGTTGGCTTTAAAGAGCAGTCCCTGCACCACTGGGGAAGGGGAATGGCAAAGCTCGCAGCCTGTGTGTTTGGTTTTTCCTGTTGGATACAAACACGCAACTGGTGCCGCCCAGCACAGGCAGAGTGAACGCCGTCTCTGGAGTCTGATTTGGTTGGATAATAAGCTAAACAAGGAGCAGATGATCACAGAGGCTTATTTGCAGTCTGCATGATTTATATTTAGCCATCTTGTGACTGGGTTGCAGCCTGTGTGGCAATAGCCCTTGGTAAATTCAATGATGGGAGGATGCAGAGGTGACACAGAACAAGGAGAGGGTAAAGAGGTGTTTAAAATCCTGCTTTAGGGCACAGGAAGGAAGGTCAGACCAAAAGTGTCCAATAAACAATCGGCTGACAACAGCATTTTGGACACTTACTTATGAGAAGCATTGAAGAGGATACAAAACATGTAAGGTGGAACATTTTCCCTAATAGTCTGTAAATTGCCCAGCACACAGGAGCAGGAAGTCCCTTCCTCTCCCCTTCATGCCTAGCTTTACGAGGCTTGACAGAGTAAAAGGGGTGGCAGGTGGGGAATCAGAAAACCAGAAATCTAGTCCTCATCAGCTATAAGCCATTTCCCGACTCTCTAAAATGAAAGGGCTAGAGAAGATGGTCCCTAATAGTCCATGATTTTACACATGACAGGATAAAGAGGCAACCTACAGGAGTGCCAAAGGTGGGAGGGGTTGGGGTTAAAGAAACCGAGGGCAGGCACATAATGAAGCACTCTGCAAGCATTAAAAATGGTAGTGCTAATAAACAAACAAACAAGCAAACAGATGATGGTACTAATCTATATTGAGTTCAAAAGGCATATACAATATATTGCTAAGTGAGAATGGCAGCACCAGCGTGAAGCCGTCGTTCACTGTCAATCAGGCAGCCATGGAATTCAGAAGGATGGCGGCAGAGGGCCTGGCCGGGGTCCCCAAAGGCTTTGGTCCCCAAAGTTCTTGAGAAAGAGAATCTAAGTAGAGTCTCACCTCTCCACTCCCATTCTGTATTTTGGAACTAAGTTGTCTGGGAATGTGAATCTCAGAAACGGGTTGCCAGAGAAGGGCGGTTTTTATACAGGGCTTTTTTAATGTTTGTTTTTGCTTTGATTTGTCCTGGGGTTTTGCCTCCATGTTTCAAGGCTGAGTCCATGGAGGGAGAGCCCAGCCCACCATCTTTCCCCAGCAGGGGGAGTGTAGAGATTACAGAGTGAATGAGCAAGTCTCCTCAGGGACCCAAGACCAGGGGGCACCTCTAGGACTAGCCTGTGGCCTTAGGCAGAAGCTCCAG
The DNA here is from genome assembly GCA_029593785.1 of Cabassous unicinctus. Classification (NCBI taxonomy): domain Eukaryota; kingdom Metazoa; phylum Chordata; class Mammalia; order Cingulata; family Chlamyphoridae; genus Cabassous; species Cabassous unicinctus. Next base: position 30,392 of record JAQZBX010007434.1, read on the forward strand.
CCTCCTGGAGAGAACGACGAGGCAGGAAAGGACCGTGTAGCTCACCACTTGCTCCTGGTGCAATCTTGTTTCCATGCTGCTCTCAAGCTGGCAACCTCATGAGCTAGTTCAATAAGGCTCTGGATTCCAGGATAATGGAAGGCTTAATATAAATTTCAGGGAGAATCTTACTTCTCACAGATCATCTCCCAAGTTTCCAAATCAGACCCAAATATCCCATCACCATCAAAGGCAAAGAGGACACTGACTGTCACGGTGTGGTTTGAGAGAGCTAACAGCATCTTTCTCATCACTTGCCAAATTCCACCCCATGGTTCTTCAGGCCTTTGTGTTAAAGCATATTCATCTGCTACACGAAAAGATAGATGAGTCAGGAAAACAGAACTCCCTCAATATAAAAGACATCCCCCCTCAAATTAGATATTACACAAATAGTCATCTAAAGGGGGCAGTGCTTGCATCTCAATTCTCCCCCACTTGGACCTCTGGCATCATGTCATCCTTCATGAATGAATAAGTTAGGGCCAGAGGAATTACTTTTTTTTTTTTTTCAGGTACTAGGGGCCAGGGATTGAACCAGGGGCCTTGTATGTGGGAAGCCAACGTTCAACCACTGAGCCACATTGGCTTCCCTGAGTTAGTTTTTTTGTTTGTTTTGCTTGTTTTTGTTTTGTTTTTTAGGAGACACTGGGAACTGAACCCAAGACCGCCCATGTGGGAAGCAGGCACTTCACTGCTTGAGCCACATGCACTCCCCATGGGTTATGTTTCTTAAGCATGGTCACACAGCACGTTGGAAACCAGGACTGGGACCATCTAGCATCTATGCACATTTTGAAGGACGTTTAAAGGTCAAATTCTAATCTAAGTTCCCAGTGCTTTGTTTTACAGGCTGCAGGAACCTCCCCACCAAAACCCCTTTTTTTTTTTATTTCTTTTCTGGAGCTAGCTTCTATAGCTTCTATAGCAATCACAGAGGGCAGAATGAAATCAAATTGGAGTAAGTAGACGTGGTGTAACCGAATCCAGACAAGCAGGGCTTGTGCTTCAGAAATTGCCACAACCCACACAGGTGCAAGCCTGGTCGATTGCCTTGGTGTTCCTTGCTTGCTAGATTAGTCATCTTCCAGGGCCTTAGCCCTTTGCCTTGGTGCTCCTGTCCCCTAGTGGCCAGATACATTTACTGCAGTCACATTTATCTGTGGATAGCAAATTAAAGGGAATTAGATGCAAAGACATGTTCTTTAGGAAGGATAGAATCATTCCATGTTCTTCTCTACAAAAGCAGGCCTGGTTTTGATGTGAAAATCTTTAACTCCACTCACAAAAACACAACTTACTAGACTATCCTGTAGCCGATTCGAACCTGTGGAGAAGTAAGGCCATTTCACAAGAATCCTGAGCTGAAAAACAGATTTTATAACTGACTAGGAGCCTCGCGGGAATAAAGGGGCTCAAAGAATATGATGGAGCAGGAATAGCACTTGAAAGGATAAAAATTTAAAAAAAAGACATCGTTATATGATGCCCCTTAGCAAACACTGCATGAATGGATTCCAAATCCCATTCAGCCTATCCCTACCTCCCTTTGCTTAGTTCAATCCTCCTCACTCTCAGCACAGAGCTGATGAGATAAGCCCCATCACACGCTCTCATGGCACCTGGTACTTTCCTTTCATAAGACTCCACAGTCCCCAATTATACATTTTTCTGCCTTTTCCCAAGTCCACACTACAGTCTAAGTTCCTGCTAGCTGCTTTGTTTACTATTGAAGCTGAGCCCCTAAAACAGTGATTACCACGTAGGAGGCCCTCAATAAATACCTTTCAATAAAATCACAAGTGTTGGTCGAATGGCAATAAACAACTGAACAAACATCTCCCTTCAAGAGAGAAAGCAGGTGAACTGATAGCTCCTGGCCTGCAGGACCGTGCTGCTGCCTGGAATTACACTCACTTCGAGCCAACTATAGGATAAGTGCTTTCCTTGTCTTGTCTCCTAGCCTATAAAAGGTACCTAAACCTTCTGAGGGTAGAGAGCTCCTTTGAATATCACCCTAGATGCTCACTATCATGCTTGGGGCAGATAGCTGGTCAGATGTCTTTACCATAATAACATCATAACTCTTTTTGATGTCAGCCTCCAAAGGCTCAGCTTTCATCACTGCCATGGTAGCAAAATCTGCCTGAGAACTGAAAACTGAAGGTCAAGCAGGTTAGGAGGGTGGCAGTATATCAGGAGAGCTGACCTTCAGGGCTGCCTATCTGTGTGACCCTGGGTGGGGCCTCCCTGGGTCTCTGTTTTCCCATTTGTAAAAATAAGTATTTCTAGGGTATATAGCATCAAAGTCTCTGGCTTTCAAGTGTCAGAAAATCCAACTTACACTGGCTTAAGGGGTAGGGGTGCAGGGGTAGACAATATATCACTCATGAAACTGAAAAGCTGTGGATTCAGGGGAGACTTGATCCAGGCTATCAAGCCATGTCATCAGGGCCTGGTCTTCTCTTCTCCATTCTCCTCCACTGCTTTCCTCTAGGTTCTTTGCACATATAGGTAGGCTCCTTCTATGAGGGGCTCTCTAGCAGCTTTAGACTTTCATCCCCACTGCAGAAAAACAGAGGGGTCCTCCCTTAACTGTATCAACCCAAGCCCCAGGGTTGTCCCCTCATTGGCTCTGTAATGAGCAAATTGCTGTAGGAAATTCGCGGCTCCACCCACGTCAAATAGTCCTAATCGCCAAAAGTGAAGCTCTCTGGAAGGAAATCAAGGAAACATTATCAGGAAGTAAGGGGATGCTTGTTAGACATGCAGAAACAAAGGTGGCAGTGCAGAATAAGTGATCTTTAAGGACTCTTCCAGCTTTGGTCACCCTGATGTGACTCGGATTTGACACCAGGGAAATAGCAATGAGAATAAAGCCATGGATGTTCTCTAGAGTTAGCCCAAACACTTCCAAAAAGCCTAAATGTCAAATGAGAGACCTCACTCATTCTGAAAGGGAAGAAGGGGAGATGGGTTGATTGACATTAACAGCCCAGGAAAGCAAGCAGTGACTTTGACCCTCCAGAAGCCACGGGACATAAAATAAATGACATTTTGATAATACCACTAAAATGGAACATTTCTATTTCCCCCAAAAGACAGACACTGTCAGTAAGTTTCATTTTAAAAAATCTTATTAAACTTTCCCTTTCACTGCTTCTTTGTATCTCTAGTTGAAATGGAGCAGGATGCAGGTTGCCATGGTGACGGCTGAATTTTAAATAACAGGGCTCGGGAGCTCTAGCTGCTGGCTTTACCAGCCCCAGGCAGGAAACGGTGGGGGGAAGGAGAGAGGCAGAAGCAAAGTTGAGAAAAGGAAGAAAGCTGCTGGGCTCATCCCAGGACACTGAAACTTTTCAAAATGTTTTCCTTCCTGAAGACTGCTCTGTGCTTTGAGGATAAGGTCCAGAAATCGCAGACACAGCTTCTTCATAGAATGAGAGAAAGTGAGGGCCCAAACACATAAGTAAGGGACCTTATAAGTCACCTTGTCCATCCCCTACTTGATGCTCTCTTCTGACAAATGGGTTTCTCTTACTCTTACACCACTTCCCAATAACAGTGGGCCCCACCCATTCACGCTTTAGACAGGCCATGGAAACCTGAGCCTGAGAGAACAGCTCAAAGAGCTGAGACACTGAGAGCAAGAGCCCACAGGATCTTGATGTGAAAGAAGCATTTGAGGTGGAAGGTCTGGTAGCTGTCAATTCAAACATTCCTAGCCACAAACTCCAGTTCTGTTCCTCTCTCTAGATTTGTGATCTTGAGCAAGTGGGTTAACCTCTCTGAGTCTCAGACTCTTTGGCTTTAAAGTAAGGATAACAATAGTTCTTATGTCACAATATTCATTTGAGCATTAAATGATACTTTGCAAAATTGACTGAGGTGATGACAGCACAACTCTGTGATGAAAATGAGAGCCACCGAGTGTACATACTGAATGGATTGTACAAAGCATAGGACTTTGTAACACAGGAGACAAGTGGTGGATGATCAACTTAACAGGACAAATATGAGAACATTTTCTCCTGAACAGTAACACATATATAATATTAATATAGAGTTGTTTTTTTTTTAAGATTTATTTATTTTTATTTATCCCCCCCTTGATGCTTGTGCTTCTCTGTGTCTGCTTATCTCCCCCTTGCTGTGAGGTCTTGCCGCATCAGCCCACGGCACCGCGCGAGCCGGCCTGCCCTCACAAGGAGGCCCCGGGAAGCGAACCCGGGGCCTCTCATATGGTAAACGGGGGCTCTATCCACTGAGCCACACCCGCTTCCCGAATATAGGGTATTAATAATTGCGTGGGTTGGGAGAAAAATATACTAAATGTAAGATATGGGCTATAGTTAGTAGTAATATTTTGATGATGCTCTTTCATAGCTTGTAACAAATGTTTCACAACAATGCAAGGTGATGATGATGGGGAGATGCATGGGAGCCTTGTATGATGATATGCATGTTTGTTTTGTAAATTCACAAATTTTACTACATATTTATTATATATGTATGTCCAAGTATGAATGATATAGTTCAATAAAAATTTATCTTAAAAAAGATGTATTGCATGTCAAAATCCTAGCTCTATCCATGGTGAGTGCTTAAAAAATGACAGCCTTTAAAATGATCAGCTGTTTTTCTTTGGCCCCAAAGTAGTCCTCGGACTTGTTCTCAATTTGAAGAGAATTTGTCTCTACTAGAACCATCTAGAATAAAATAGAGATTCAGGACATGGTGAGTTCCCCGTGACTGGACATATTCAAGCTGTCAGGCCAGCAGCTGACTAACAAGGATATTTTTAAATAGCTTCAGACATCAGAGAGACAGGGTCCTGCTGAGGCAGGCTCAGAAAGTTGACCCATCACACAATACCAAGTCCCTCACCCCACACCCTTCCAAACTCCCGGGCCAGGGAAGAGGGAAACCAGAGGATAAGGCTGGAGAAAGCCAGCAACCAGGAAGGACAGAACTCTACTTTGCCACACAAACACTTATGGGAATTGGCTCTGACAGGAGATGGTCCCATCTCAACTGTCTTTGCTTGCCCCAGCAGACCCCAGAAAACACTTGTATTCTCAGCTAGCCCAGTCCCTCATCTCCTGACCAAAATGGCAGGCAGCCAAGGCCATTCTGTGTTTGTGAAGGTGTTAAATAGTAACAGAGAATAGGGAGTTAAGGCTTAAAATGAACAGAGTTTCTATTTGGAATGAGGGAAAAGTTTGGGTAATGGATGGTGATGAGGATAGCAAAACATTGTGAACGTAATTAACTGCACTGAAACATATCTGAAGGAGATTAAAGGGGGAGATTTTAGGTTGTATATATGTTACTAGATTTTTTTTTTTTTTTTTTTTTTTTTTTGAGGTACCAGGGGCAGAAGAATGAACCTGGAACCTCATATGTGGGAAGCCAGTGCTCAACCACTGAGCCACATTGGCTTCCCTGATTTGGTTTTTCGTTTGCTTGTTGTTTGTTTTTGTTTTTTCAGGAAACACTGGGAACGGAACCCGGGACCTCCCATGTGAGAAGCAAGCACACAACCACTTGAGCCACATGCATGCCATAGAATTTTTTTTTTTTAATCCGTGGAACTGCTCAACACAAACAGTGAACCCTAAGTTAAACCCCGGACCATAGTTAATAGTGCAATCATTAAAAATATGCTTTCATCAGTTGTACCAAATGCACCACATCAATGCACAGTGTTAATAATAGGGTGGTGCTTTAGTTTGCCAAAGGGCTACTGATGCAAAATACCAAAAATGAGCTGGCTTTTATAAAGGGGATTTATTTGGGGCAAAAGTTTAAAGTTCCAAGGCCATGAAAAGTCCAGCTCAAGGCACCATAAGAGGTGCTATCCCACCAAAGTTAGCTGCCATGTGGTGAAGCAAGATGGCCACAAATCTCTGCTGAGATCTCTGCTTTCCCCTCCAGATTCTACCATCATCTCCCAGAATTCATTTGTGGGCAACTAGGTATAGGGCTTGTCTCTTACCAGGCCTCCTCTCTCAGGCTCAGCTGCTCCACTTTCTTCCCGAATTCAGCTGCAAGCTATCAGGCATATGGCTCATCTGTCCCTGGGCCTCAGCTCTTTGAGCCTCTCAAAGGAGTCTCTCCTTGTAGCTTAGCTGTGGGTGAAACTGGAGTCCTTTCTTTTACATGGTAGGATCAAATATGGCAGAGCTCACTTTTCCTGTGTGTTTCCATTTAAATCTAATCCAGCAAGAGAGCGAAGACTCAACCTGAGTCACGCCTCACTGATATAGTCCAATTGAAAGGGTCTCACACCTACAGGAATGGATTTAGTCCACAAACATAATCTATCTCTTTTTGGAATTTATAAAATAATTTCAAACTGCCACAGGTGGAATATGGAAACCCTGTATTTTATGCACGAGTGTTCTGGAAACCACATCTTCTCTAATAAAATTAATTAATAATAATGATAATACACACAAAGATGGTTCCTCTTAGCTAGGAAGGTAGCAGTATTACTGAGGTTGAATGAATCTGGCATTTCCCTGGAAGCTGAGTGAGCAGAGCCCCAGGAGAGAGGGGAAGTGCCAAGGAGAAGAGGGTCCCTGGGCCTGTGATCTGAGCACTCACTTTGTCCAGAACCCAGCCAGCTAGGGTTCCCATCAGCATAACTCCCAGGGCAGATATGGCAATAGAGAACAGGGGAAATGGCAGCATCTTAACGAGGAGATAAAAGCCAGCTCAGTGAGATGGGGAGGTGGCCCAGCGCTCACACCTCTAGGTCACCCCACCCCCTGTGCCTTCCCCAGCAGAAGGGTGAACACAAAAGTGCCTCGCTTGCCAGACGTAGGAGGCCACCATCCAGCACTGGCCTTGGCCTGTCACTGGCTCTGCCCAGGACCTACCAGCCTCTCTTTTCCAAGGACTAGCTCAGATCCCAAACCACCGCTTCTGCCCCCATAGAGCCTCTGGAGCCAGCCCTGCCCCTCCACACACACACACAAGCACACACACACACAGGCCTGGGATCAGGGGACAGGAGAGGAATGGGAGCTTGGAAATAATTCCCAGGGATATAGACACACTAGACTTGTATATACATTAAACATCTCCAAAGGATGCACAGAATCTGCCAACAGAAAGGGACCAGGGGACAGGAGGTTAAGGACTTGGGAAGGAGACTTATTTTTCACTGGATACCTTTTTGTAGAATTGTTCTCACAAGCATATATTGCTTTTTCAAAAAATAAATTCCATTCCTCGTTCTAGAAGAACACACATACAGACTCTATTCTTTATCCTAGCCTCGTTAAGTCAGCAAAAATAAGTCCAAGTTCTATTTTACCACTAATACTGACACACTGTGATGTAAGACTGGGTTTTAAATACCCTTTGCCTCAGTTCCCCAAGATGGTAAAAATGGGTTGATAAAACCTGCTCTACCCTTCTCTCACAGGCACTTTAGGAGGATCCAATGAGGTAAAACAGCAAAAGTAGTGGTTATAGTTCAAATATATTGTAAACCATGTACTGTGCAGAGTGCTTTTGTCTCAATCTAAAAGCCATCCGATTAAGGTAGTGACTATTTTAAATCTCATTTTAAGAGACAGTAAGGCAGAGAAAAGTCCTTTGCTCAAGGTCATACAATTACATATCCAGTCATCTGACTCCAGAGCCAACACTTTCACCCACTAACCCAAGGATGTAGGATTGATTTTAGCATTCATTATTCTAGAATTAACTTCATATCCCAAGATGTTTGGTGAAAGGTCAGACTTCCTCCATCTGCTCCCCCCAAAATTGGAGTCTCTGCCTTCACTCAAGATAGTTTAAAGAAGGACTAGGATCTAGAGTGGGGATATAAGCAGATCCCAGCATGGGCTCCGGGTCGTAGGAGTTAGGAGTTGCTGCATAGCAGAGACCAGAGTCCTGGCTCCACCTTTAACTCAGGAAGGCGCCCTGCAAGGAGCCCCACTGAGGCTTGTACACACAAGCAGCTTATTAGCACCCCTTCCCCATCCCCACCTACGCAGTTGCCACAAGGGATCTGGGAGGGCAGTCCTCAATTGCTGTTCCCGATTTACAGAACTTTCCTAATTCATAGTTCCTCTTTGTCTCCTCCTCTTTCTCCTGTGAACTTCACAGCCCTCCACAGCATCTACCATCCTTGAACACAAACAGAGGCAAGGCACTATCCACCAGCTCCAACCCATTTTCCAAACACCCTTAACTACTTGCAAAGTCTTCCTTCTTTTACCCTGAAATCTGTCTCCCAATTTTTCCAGCCAGTAGTTCTAGTTCTGCTCTCTGGGTCTCATATCACACCTCCTTCTGAAAGCCCTTCAAATAACTGGAGAGCATTCTTATATTCTGCCTGGGTCTTTTCTTCTCTAGACCAGTGGTTCTCAAACTTGAGTATATATCAGAATCACCTAGAGCAGGGGTTCTTAACCAGGGGTCCATGAGCTTGAATTGAAAAATTCAAAAAAACATTATTCTTGTAGGGATGTGTTGGTGCGGGTGTGATATATTTATTAAATAATACACAGTATAGTGTGGACTTAGTATCATTTTTATTTTGATGTTGTGTGTTCTGAGTTCAAGAAGGTTGGTAAGGATGGCAGGGATGGTTTTATGACACCGTGGGAAAACTCAAATTTCTAAATATTTGCCGAAAATGACCATTTGAACAGATGTTGAACTGTGTTAGGTTATCAGGTGCTGAAATTGTGGGAAAGTTGTAAAATATAATTTTGAATAATCCTAAGACATGCTGATGTTGAGTCATAAACCTATCTGCTGCTGCATTCTGAGAAGGGGGCCGTGGAACCAAAAATGTTAAGAACCCCTGACCTAGAGTTTGTCAAAACACACCTCTCTGGGCCCCCCTCCCAGAGTTTCTGATTCAGTGGGTCCAGGGTGGGCCCAGGAATTTACATGTTTAACAAGTTCCTGGGTGGTGTTGATGCTGCATCTTGGGGACTGTGGTGGTTTAGAATTGTGTGTACCCCAGAAAAACATGTTCTTAAATCTAATCCATTCCTGTGGGTATAAATCCATTGTCAATAGGACCTTTTGATGAGGCTACTTCAGTTAAGGACAGGACATAATTCTCTTATCAGAGTCTTTTATAAACAGAATGAATACAGAGATAGGAAAAAAGCCATGGAAGCAAGAAGTTAAAAGCAACAAAACATGGGAGAGAAGGGAGAGCCCAGCAGATGCCACCATTTTGCTAAAGGTCTGTAGCCAGTCTTCCTTTGGGAAGAAAGCATCTATTTGATGATGGCTTGATTTGGACATTTTCTTTTGGCCTCAAAACTGTAAGCTAATAAATTCTCATTGTTTAAGCCAACCCATTTCATGGTATCTACATTAAGCAGCCTAGGAAACTAAAACAGGAGCCTTACTTTGAGAACTGCTGCTCGAGACTAACACTCTTCATCCCTTTGAAAACTCCCCCTGTGTGGGCCTTGCAGCCTTCTTTACCACTCTAGTCTCTCTCCTCAGGACCTGCTCCAGTTTGCCAATATGTTGCCCAGGATTAGACATGGAAACCTTAGTAGAAACTTTGGGTTATAAGGAACAAAGATTCCATTGGACTATCCAAGTTAAAGGGGGGTTTTGTGGACTTAAAGTAAAAGAGGAACCTCATATTCATGGCCAAGCCTGACCATACCCCAGGCTGAGAGGCCTCTTGGGAAGAAGAGAGATGGCAGTGCAGCGGGGTCTCCACCAGGAGGACAGGAGACGTGGCAGTCCCTTAGCCACTGGCCTCTGTTCATCCTCAGTATTCTCTACCTCTTCTTCTATTTTCTGCTGCCACCAACCAACTCTTTTATCTCCTCTATCTTTCTAGATTTTTTCTACCTCTTAGTTTCTGCTTCCTCATTCTTGCTTCTGTTTTCTCATGGTTCCTTTTGCCCTCTGTTGTCCTCTAAATATCATGGCCTCTCTCCATATAGCATTTCAGCTTCTGGGCCTGCCACCAACTGCCTGATTTGCTCTCTTTTTCCCAGGTCAAATTCCTAAAAGAGAGAAACAGAGAGGAACAGCTTATTACAGTTTGGATAAAACTCATCAAAGTCGCCTACAGATTGGCAGTCTTTGTGTCTTTAACCCGATCAGTTGTGGATGGTAAATGATGGACCACATCATATAAGCTAGGGCTGCCCCCTTAGAAGGGAACCATGGCCGTAGCCTACAGTCCATTGGCTATCCATAGGTTTTGTCTTGCATGCTAACCCCAATCAAAGGGCATTGGCTGCTTTGAGGACTGTGTTGAAAGGCATTCAGATGCTACATCTAGATTCAGTAGAACATGATTAATTAGTGGTGTCTTCCATGGACATGTAAACAAGAGACCTCAGCCTGCATGCCAATGACTTGCCATCCCACTGTTAGAACATGTGGTCCAAGAAGGAAGAACTAACCGGAATAATCCCCTTCCTTCTTCTGAATAGCCTACTTCTCTTTATGAGGACAAAGATAGCATTTGCTTGTGTAGACAGCTGGATCACACTATTGCTTCACATTGGATCAGCCAGAAAAAAAACCCTAAGCCTTTTTCACCCCTGCTATGAAGTTACATTTCTCCTACTCTGTATCGTGAAGAAAGAAAGGAAGGAAGGAAGAAAGAAAGAGAAAAAGAAAGGGAAAGGGAAATGGAAGGAAAGGAAACCAAAAAGTAAATTTCACCTTATTTAACTTATCACATCCCTCCAACCTAATGGTATCTTCTTAATACAAATGATGTCTTTTTCCAGCCTATTTGATAGGTCACTTAAACTCTGTCTGCTGGCTTCTGTCTATGAATGAAGATGAAATGTTCATAGTATCTTCTTTACAAGACTGATAAGGCGAATTTAGACTATTTGTCTATGTGGACATACTTTGTACTCTTTTGAGGAAAGTATGCAATACTTTCAAGAAATTATTTTAGACTAATAAGTACACTGCTTATGTGTTCATTGTGTCCATGGTGAAGATAACCAAAGATAGTTACATTATTCCATGGAGGCAACTCCTTTCTTATCATTCATTGAACAACTATTGTGTGGTGGGTGCATTAATACATTATTTATAATCTTACAAATTTAAAAGACAGGTTTTACTATCCCATTTTTCAGAGATGAGACAACTGAAGCAGTTTAATCACTTTCCAACATCACACAGTCCCAATCTGCCTGACCCCAAACCCTGTGTCCCTTGCACTGGGCCCCGTGGCTTCTCTTGGAGCATGCCTCTCTGAATGACAGTGAAACTTGCTGGAAATGACTGAAGGGAGAGGTTGGGAGCTCATAAGTGTAGTCACCCTAAAAGCATCACCTCTATTAGGTTTTAAAAATTATGATATGTCCATACTTTGGAATAGCATACAGTTATTAAAGAATGGGGTTAAAGTATCATCAACAGTTGAATGGATAAACGAAAGCGGTCTATCCATACATTAGAATGTTACTTAGTCTTGAAAAGAAATGTAGTTCTGATACCTGGTACAACATGGATGAACCTAGAAAACTATGCAGAGTGAAATAAGTCAGACACACGAGGACAAATATGATTCCACTTATATGAAATATCTAGAACAAGCACATTCATACTGGCAGAAAGTAGATTAGAGGTTAGCATGGGGTTTGGGGGAATGGGGATAGGGATATTATTGTTTAATTGGTACAGAGTTTCTATTTAGGGTGATGAAAATTTTTAGAAATAGTGGTGATGATTGTACAACATTTTGAGTATAATTAATGCTACTGAATTGTACACTTAAAATGGTTAAAATGACGAATTTTACATTACAGATATTTAACCACAATAAAGTTAATTTTTTTAAAACTCAGGAGAACAATTCATTCCAATAAAGGAGGAGGAGGAGAAGGAGGGGCAGGGGAGGAGGAGGAGAAGAAAGAGAAAAGAATGGGTAGATTTACATGTATTCATAGAAAAGATATCCAAGATTGACTATTAATTTGTTTACTCTGATCCTATTTTTAACATTAAATTAATAATTTGGAGGTGGAGAATTACAGAAAACTTCCAATTTCTAATCTTAACCCCTCCATTTTGATCAAATTTTTACAGCATTTATATATTACAATATTACATTTATATATATGCAACATTTAATTAATTTAATATACACATTAAAATCCCAAGGAAAGGGAAAGTAATGTGCTAACATCATCAGTTATCCTTCCCTTCTCCCTCCAATCCTTCTTCCCAGCTCCTGAATTTTATACATCTGTGCATCAAGCTCTTGGCCTCCGGTAAGCAGCTGGCATCAACAGTAAGAAATGCATTGTCTCATATAAGAAGAAGACCTGAGTCTTGGGTTGGTTGATTCAGTGATTTCTTGGCATTTTTGTAGTGTCTTTGACTCTCCTCCCATGTGAGCATGGGACTTGGCTCTCTTCACAGCCATTGCCTGGCTTCCACAGGGCTAAGTACCTCAAGCTGCTATGGTAATGTTGAGTGGAAGAAGAGGTTCTGTTTCTTCCTACATGACTTTTTACATTTTTATTTTGTTAAAGTTTATTTGGGCTAAACCAAAAGTGGTAAGAGGCTCTGCTGAGGGAGTGCAAAGGGGAAGCTTGTATAAGGAAGCAAGCAAGGAAATGCTCTGATTGGCTGACATTAAGATTCCATTTTCCTAAGGGGCTCTTACAAAGGTGGGGAACAGGCATACATTGATTAGTATTGTATGCTCATTCTAATAAGCTCTCTCTCACTTGGCTTATCACTAGGTGCTGCTTATCTGCAATTCTATGGGGTGTGGTCCGTTGTTCCATTTTCTTGGAAAGCCCCCGCAGGTCAATTTTTTTAATTTTAAATATTTTATTTTGAAATACTTTCAAACTTACAGGACAGTTACAAAAATAATACAATCGGGAAGCGGATGTGGCTCAAGGGGTTGGGCTCCCATTTACCATATGGGAGGCCCCGGGTTCAAGTTCCAGGGACTCCTGGTGAAGGTAAGCTGGCCCACAAGGCGTGGTGAGCTGATGGCCCACATGGCACGGTGAGCTGGCGCAGCAAGATGATGCAACAAAGGGAGACAAGCAGACACAGAAAAATACACAACAAAATGGACACAGCAAGCACAAGCAGCAAGGGGGGGATAAATAAATAAATAAAATAAATCTTTAAAAAATAATAATAATATATTTACCCTTATTATTACCCTTACTGGAGATTTTATTTCTTCATGTGGCTTCAACCTATTGTGTATTGTCCTTTCCTTTCAACCTGCAGAACTCTCTTTAGCATCTCTTTTAAGGCTGGTCTAGTGATGATGAGCTCCATCAGATTTTGTTTATCTGGGAATGTCTTAATCTCTCATTTTTGAAAGACAGTTTTGCCAGATATAGAATTCTTGGCTGGCACTTTTTTGCTTTCAGCACTTTAAATATGCCATCCTACTGTCTCCTTGTTTCTATGATTTCCAATAAGAAATCAGCACTTAATCTTATTGAGGCTCCATTGTATATGACATGTTGCTTCTCTCTTGCAGCTTTCAGAATTCTCTTTTATCTTTGGCATTTGATAGTTTGATTATAATATGCTGAGACATGGGTCTATTTGGATTTATACTGTTTGGAGTTTGTTAAGTGTCTTGGATGTATTTATTGATGTCTTTCATTAAATTTGGGAGGTTTTTAGCCATTATTTCCTTGAATATTCTTTCTGCCCCTTTCTCTCTTTCTTCTCCTTTTGGGACTCCCAGAATGCATATATTGATACACTTAATGGTGTCCCATGGGTTCCTCAGCGTCTGCTCACTTTTCCTCATTCTTTCTTCCTTCTGTTCCTCAGACTGAATAATTTCAATTGTCCTACCTTCCAGTTCACTGATTTTTTCTTCTTCCAGCTCCAATCTGTTATTAGACCCCTCTAGGAAATTGTTAATTTCTGTTACTGTAGTCTTCAACTCTGTTTGGTTCTTTTTCATAATGTCAGTATCTTTATTGATATTCTCTTTGTGTTCCTCTATCACTTTCCTGATTTCCTTTAGTTCTTTGTCTATGTTTTCCTTTAGCTCTTTGAACATACTTGGATATTTTTTAAAAAGTCTTGTCTGGTATGTCCCAGGTCTGGTCCTCCTCACCGATGGTTTCTAATGTTTTAATCTACTCCTTTGCCTAGGTCAACACTTCTTGTTTCTTTGTATGTTTTGTAATCTTTTGTTGCAACCTTGACATTTTGATATTTTAATGGAATTTAGACTCTGGAGTGTCTGTTCCTTAAACTTGTATCCAACTAATGTTATGGATACAAGTGTATTCAAGAACTTTCTTGAATTCTAGAAGCTAAGGGGGAAAAAAGAAGGAGGAGGAGGAGAAGGAAGAGAAGGAGGAGGAAGAAGAGGAGAAGGAAAAGAAAGAAAACACCTTTCCAGTCTTTGCAGATTGACCAGTACAAGCACTGTCCTTTAGTGCTTATCCATGCAATGAGTTCAGAGAATAGCTCCAGGCCAAAGTGTTGGAGCCTCCCTTATCCTTTCCATGCATGGGTCTTGACTTGGGTATGGGTGTGTGGCCCTAGGAAGTCTCCTGTCTACAGTGTCCCCTCTTCCCTAGGAAACAGCTACTTTATGGCCCCGGGCACTACACTGTATATCCTATAGCCAGAAATTGTCAGGCAACCACTAGACCCCTGTAAGAGAGCTTGGTGAGCAGCCTTCTATATGCAAGGTAAATTCTGGGATGGTGAGTACTTCGCCCACTGACAGACAGACAGGGCCACACATACTTGCTCAGGGGCATTTGCATGAAGGTTATTTTTTTTTTTTTTTAACGTGTATAATTCAGTGGCATTTAATACATTCACAATGTCTGCATGAGGGTTATTCTACTCCTTCCAGAATCAGAACCAGGGATCCACACTGAGAACACAAGCCAGCTCTGCACTGAGCCAGTGAGGGGTGAGAGAGGGGCCAGCCAGGTGCCACAAAATCCTCCCACTTTTAATTAGCATTTTTCTTGATTCAGCACTTGCCCTGTAACTGCAAACCTTTAACTATTTTCTGGGGCTTTGAGAAAAATGCTTCTGCCCATTTTTATGGTTTGTGTAAATCTGTCTTTCTGTCCCAAATGACTTTTTATCAGCAAGAAAAACCTATTCTAGAAGCCCTCACCATGAACTTCCCCTCACATCCCTTTGGCCATAACTGCATCACAAGCCCCTGCTGACCCAATCATTGGTCAAGAAGATGAGGACACTAAGCCTGGATTAGACAAGTAATTTGTTCCCTGGGGTTAGAAAAGCCCAATCACCTTTGAGGCACCTGGCTTGACTACTGTCTTAACAATATTTAGATTCTATTAACAAGGAAAAAGAGGAAGAGCTCGTGAGTAGACAATCAATGGTGTCCCAATTATTTTCTAAATTAATTATGACACCATACTTCTCATATGAGTGTTCTCACCCAGCAAATCTATGCCCCCTGGGTAGTCTTAGAAGCACATCCTTCACAATCAGATATATTAGCTTTATAGACTATTTAAAATTATTAAAGTGTCAGCCAAAGTGGCCAGAATTTGTTACTGTTATTTATGCTGACAGGGACATTCATAAAAAGCTCCAGAATGTGCTGTAGGGAATGTCACTGGGAAGATGATTGAAAAACACTGATTAAAATCTACTTTACTAAAAATCCAAAGCCACGGTCCAGTTGATTTCAGAAACTTAAGAGTTCTGAAAGTAAGCAAGCCAATGGTTTTCAGTGGTGGTAATATACGACTCAGATTAGTGGGATCTACAGCATTGTAGACAAGAAGGATTAATCTGAACGGGCTTTAGAGGGAACTTTAAAAACAGGTCATACCTCCCTTGAATGTTTTCAGATGTAACTCTTTAAAAGTAGGGTTCAATGTTCTATGCCACTCCTCTGAAAAACTGGAAGTTCAGTCTTTTGTACATTTGGGAAGTCATTAAGACAAAGTTCTCAAGCCATGTGTTGCAAACTTGAGGAATCTTTGATGTGAAATCAGTGATTTTTCTAGTAGACAAGGTGGCCAAAGGGACAGAGAGAGAATGAGAAGGGGAAAGAGATACCTCCCCAGTTCAATCAAAGTCGGACCTTGAATTCACCTTTATCTTCATTTCTTCCCCAACCCATCAGCACTGCGTATTACTCAGGGATCTCCAGGGAAACATGTAAGTATTGAGATATTTATTCTAGGAATTGGTTCATGTGACCATTGGGATTGGCAAGTCTTAATTCCAAAAGGCAGGCTGCAAGAATTCTGATAAAGGTGAAGTCGAATTCCCCAGGAGAAGGTAGCTAGTTGAAGAAGACAGGATGTAGCCATTTGGCAATTTGATGTATTTATGAATTCCAAAAATATAATTGGACCATGCTTGTAAACTGATCTGTTAATCTGGACATGATTAAGTTATGATTAGGGCGTTGACTGGGTCACGGCAGAAGGGCGTTGAGCCCCACCCCTTGGTGGGTGGGGGAATCGAAAATAAAAGACACGGCAAAGGACAGAGGAAGCAGTTTTTCAGAATCAGTTTTGATGTTGGAGTTTTGATGTTGGAGAGAAGGCCCCAGGAGAAGAGAAGCGAGTTGTTCACCTGATAGTCTACAGCTGACCTTGTGGAGGAAACAGAAGAGCTAAGTCCAGAGAGAAAAGCAGCCCCGGGAAAAGGGGAACCCAAGAAGCCTGAGCCATGGCAAACGTCAGCAGCTGTCTTGCTCCAACACGGGGCAATGGACTTTGGTGAGAGAAGAAACTTAGGCTTTATGGCCTGGTAACTGTGGACTTCTACCCCAAATAAAAGCCCTTTATAAAGACCAACCAATCTCTGATATATTGCATTAGCGCCCCTTTGGCTGACTAATACACAGGAATTCTTCTTTCTGACTTTTAAAATTCTCAGTTCTCACTTTAAGACCTCCTACTGATTGAATGAGGAGACTTCCCTCATTGCTGAGGGCAATCTCCTTTGTTAATTGTAGATGCAATCAGCTGAGGATGCAATCAACTGATTATAAATGCAAATCCATCTATGAAATACCTTCGTAGTAACAATCGGGCCAGAGCTTACTTGACCAAACAACTGGACAGAATGAAATTAACCATGACAACTACCTAGTCCCTTAAAATGGCCTTGGCTTTGACATACTACTTGTGCTGTATATCTTCCATTTGCCCCTCCTGATCACTCTGCTCTTCTCCACTCTGTTGTGTCCCCCCAGAAGCTGACCTATAGTGATGTGTCATTGGGCTCCTTGCCCTCTAGCTTCCAGTTAGGTTTGGTATTGGCAGAAATCAATGGAAAGGAGTAAAGAGAACCTGGAGAGTGGGGTTGGGGTATTTATTCTTCAAGTTCTCTCCCTGTGGAGTGCCCAAGGGCTGGCTGCATCCCACTGCCAAAGGTCTCTGCTCAAGTAAGTCACCCTTCTCCAGAGTCTGGGGTTCTGCACTGTTCCTTATGGTTTCCCTGCATTCTGCCCACATCTTTGTAAAGTTTCCTTATTAAACTCTGCTTGAGTTATCCTAATTTGAGGGTGCCATCTGTTTCCTGCTGGTTTACCTCTCTAATTTGATCTTACAAGCATTTAATGCTTTTGCTTGGTCATATCTGTTGTTCCTGCATCCAGCATCACCACACTGCACAGTTACAAAGACCTCAGACCTCTCTCTCACTCTGCCTTCTACAGCTAAAAGACCTTGGGATACTTCAGCTCTTTGAGCGTCAACTTCTTTGTCTGCAAAATGACAATAATAGCAGTATCCAACCATAGAGATGCTATGTGGATCAAATGAGACAATAGGGAGTGCTGGGGACTGTGACAAACTACAGTTCATGCCGCACCTGAAAGGGAGGTGGTAGCTCCCCAAATCCAGGAGATGGTTGTCATGAAGAAAGGCCAACCCCAGGATGCCAGTTCTTTGGATACTTCAAGAGAAGCCAGAAATCCAGATTTACATATGAACTCTCCCCTTTACTAGAATGTCAGTTCTATGACTGTTTTTTTAAAGATTTTTTTTTTTAATCTCCCCCTTGCTGCTTGTGCTCGCTGTGTCCATTTGCTATGCGTGTTTCTGTGTTTGCTTGTCTCCCCTTTGTTGCGTCATCTTGCTGCGCCAACTCACCACGCCACACGGGCCGTTAGCTCACTGCGCTGCCCGGGCCGAACAATGACTGTTTTTGTTCATTACTGCATCCCCAGTGCTAGAATAGTGTCTTGCACATATAAGGTAGTCAAAAGCATATGTTGAAAAAATATCCTAGATTTTTTTTCTATAAATGGTGGCAAAACAAAACCAGGATATGAAAGTACTGCAATTGCACTACTGTATGAGTATATGCCTCCTTAAATTTTGCATTCTAGGCACCTCACTCGTCACACTTTAATTCCAGCTCTGAATAAAATACTCCTATAAATTGCTAGTTTGGACTTCTGCTCTAGAAATAACCACAATTGGAAGGTCCTAATAAATAATGGATCCATTTTGAGCCTGCTCTAATTAGATTAAAAACCTTCATAAAAAGTCCATTTTTAATGAAGTGAGGTAGAGCCATCATTTTCAAAATTCCCACAGTACAGCCCCTGGTTCAGATCGTCTGCATCCAGGCAGTTCCTAAAAGTGTGCAGGCCTGAGAAAAGAGATGCAGCAACTTGTGCCAGCCCAAACAGCTGACTGATCCTCCTCTCTCTCCATCACAGCCTGAGGATACAAACTCAGCGAGCTGCAGATTTGTGACTGAGTTTATAAATGCCAAGGAGACAGCTCTCCAGCAAAAGAATCACTCGGAGGACACATTGCAGATAAATAATGTATGATACCACTTCTATTTTAACGGCACTTTGTGGTGACACTAATATTGATGAAAAATGTTAGCATGTGTTAGATGGTGTTATATTCAGTGAGAAATGGGGTTTGGCAGGCTCTGGGACACTTCCAGTCTAGGCCAGAGATGTAAGAAACAGCAATTCCCAGCTGATGGTTGTTGGCCCCTGTGAAATGGGCTGCTTGGGTCAAAAAAGTCCTAAACTAGAGCTTGGCAGGTATCTGTGGTGGCCTCTGTTGGTTGGCTGACCCAGCAGACATTCCTAAACCCTTCTTTCCAGTCCACTTCTACTCCAAAGGTTAGAGAAGTTAAACAGTCATTGTCCTAGACTCTTCTGCTGTAGAGAGTGGCCATGTAAAATGGTCATTCATGGGTGGAATTCTGATGGGGGGGGGTCTCTGGAAAGAAAATATGCTTTCCTGATGAAAGGGGCAGATGTGGTCGGCACCATCGGTTTTATGCTCTTTGTGCCCTGGGTAGGGTTGTGGAGTCTAGTGCTGTTGCAGTCATTATAAAACCAAGAAGTGCAGGAGAAGAGGACTTCAATGATAGCATCCTTGACATCACTGAGCCTCTAAAACAATGCTAGACTGGAAAAGAAAAATTAAATGCCTATTTGTATAAGGCTCTGTACGCTGGAATTTTTTTTTCTGTGTACAAATAAAACCTCTCTGTACCTCTGTGAGCTCGTGTGTAATGTGGGAATAATAACAGTACCTATTTCTTAATTGGGGGATGGGGATGATTTTAATGAGAATCTGTTTGGTGTTGAAATAGAGCTTGGCACATGTTAAATCCTCAATACATGTTACTAGCATTGTTATGTACTAATAAGTAAGAAGCTAGGAGGCTGTTTTCTGCACCCCTAAAGCCACCAAAATGAAGTCCAGATAACTGCAAGCCAAAGGCTAAAAGGAAAAAGAAACACATAAGTGACAAAAATAGCAGTGGATTTGGAGGGAGGACATCCAGGTTGCAAATGCCCAACAGTAGAGGAATGAGCAGATGGAAAAAAAAAAAATGCATACCCACTCAATGAGCTACATAGGCAACCATTAAAATACATTGACAGGGGAAGCGGATGTGGCTCAAGTGCTTGGGTTCCCATCTACTATATAGGAGGTCCAGGGTTCAATACTCGGGGCCTCCTGGTGAAAAGCAAGCTGGCCCACGCGGAAAGCTGGCCAGCGCAGAGAGCTGGCCCGTGCAGAGTGCTGGTGCAGCAAGATGACGCAACAAAAGGAGACACAGAGAAGAGACAATAAGAGATGTAGCAGACCAAGGTGCTGAGGTGGTGCAAGATATTTAGTGTCTCTCTCCACTCCAGAAGGTCCCAGGATCGGTTCCCGGTGCCGCCTAAAGAGAAGACAAGCAGACACAGAAAAACA